>LPNX010258766.1:163761-189626 GCA_001517045.1 Pseudotsuga menziesii
GTTATAATATCAAATATCATCATTTTAGTTACTTCGTATTTGGTTCACTGATTCATGAAATACAAACATGAATGCTTGTGACTAATTTCATTTTTGGCTTGTGCAGATGTGGGTAACTCGAGCAAAATATGACGAATGTGGCCCTTCAATTGTTCACAGGAAATGCTTTTAGTCCATCCTGTAGTTACTACAAGAGAGTTCATTGTTTCCTGAATCTTGTTGAATAGTAGTTGTTTTGTGAGAAAATGGTTTGCTGACTCCAGGTTTGTAAAAATATGGTTGAGGCTATTGATTTTGGATGAGACTTGGCTACATACAGCTTAGAGACAACTAGTTTTCTACAATATGTTTGTTTTAGGTCGATCATTATGTTGTGGCCATTATGTACGAAGGAAAGTGGCTTGTCTATTTGTTATTGCGTTTGGGATGCTTACAATTATCACTTTTATTGAATGAATAATACAGGGTTCTTTTAATCTCCTAAATTATGCTTGGCTGTTTGAATTGGTAGCGTATGTATTGATTTAGAAAATTTCAATTTCTCGTGGTAACAAGCTTTCTAAGTTTATTGTCGATAACAA
Organism: Pseudotsuga menziesii; assembly: GCA_001517045.1. Taxonomy (NCBI): domain Eukaryota; kingdom Viridiplantae; phylum Streptophyta; class Pinopsida; order Pinales; family Pinaceae; genus Pseudotsuga; species Pseudotsuga menziesii. The sequence goes on from LPNX010258766.1 coordinate 164,343, forward strand.
ACACACAGAATGTTTGTACTTTGTATTAATAACACATGCATATATCTAGATGTTATCATATATATCAATATGATAACTACTACCATCGATATCACAGAGATATATATAGGAGACATCAGAAGGAATGGCAAGAGTATGTGGTTAATTATGAAAAATACTTTCTTTTTTAATACAACATATATCATATAATAAAATATGGTACACACTACTGTTTGAGATTGGTACAAATAAACCCTCTCTTATTTGTTTTGACATCATGTGATACATTTTAATTCCTAATAAAGTGATTTGCCTAAGGGCGCCTATCAAGTGTCGCCCTTTCTTGTGTTTAGTTTTTTTTCCCTTAGGTAGAAATATAAAGGGGTATAAAAAATGTAAATGAAAAAATGGATACATGCAATATATAGGGAAAATAGGGGTTTTTTAAAATTGGCAAGGCATATTGGGAGGGGGTTAAAGAAAATGATTTTTGGAGGTATTTTCCAATATTTTTTGAAAATAGGGGTATTGTTTCATATGCCACGAACGAACGTGCTATGGCATAGTTTCACTAAGTAAAGACCCCGTGAATTGAATGGAAATATTCATGAATGGAATGGAAAAATTCCATCGTTTAGGGTTACAACCAAGCAATGAGAGGTATATGAGAGATAAGAATAGACAAACAATAGGAAAATTAGGGTTTGTAGGTTTTGGCAAAAATGAATAATGCAGTCCTAAGTTTGTAGATCTAAGGTGCAAGGATATGCTAGAAATGAGGAAACATAGGGGATAGACAAAGGAAAAAAAGGTCATGGAATAATTGTTTCATTTATACTACAATGTCCATTCCACACCCTATCTAGCCTATGGCACCACTAATTTTAAAAAGGATGTATATAATTATCAGGACAATTTCTATAACTGAAAGGAAAGGGTAGGATTTTTAAAGTATACCAGTATTGGAATTTTATGTTGGATAAATTGTTTGAATACCACAATACTTGGTTCTGCAACACAAGGAGAAAACATTCCTTCTCTGGACATCAATCCCTCATAATTCCATCCCTCCAATGCTATTCATTAGCCAAACTATTTGTTCAAACCTGAAACATGCATAAGTGTGCCCTTGAATTAGAACACATTTTCAAAACTTCACTAGAAACCATTCGAATACTGAGTTTGCTAGTCAATTTCCCTTCATAGGCCACCAAGGTTCCCTCCATAATTCACTAAGAAATATTATATAAGGTCGCAAGACAATGCCCTTTAAAGTTGGTCAAAGATACCCAAGATTGTTGGTTTAGTGTCTAAAGGAATTCCCTTAAACTATTACATTAATAATATTCATAGATAGTTTTAGTATTTGCTAATAATATTATATTAGAAGTATACAACCTTAAGCATACTTCATTGACCCTTGTCATGCATTTCCTAGAGTTTACTAAAAGTGATCCTATGACAAAGCTTACTTTTTAGACAGGTCTATACCTTTTTTACAGCACTATGGGCAATTCCGTGTCTATCTGTGGCGTCAAGCAGCCCTAAAAGAGTATTGATTTCTAATTATGGGCTGAATGTGGGAAAAGACAACATTCATACCTAATTCTGGGCTGAGTGAGATAAATAGAGTAGCACCGTGGGGGTGCACATTGGTATCACATTGGTAGCACATTGGTACTTGGTCCCTTGTGTATTCTTTTGAACTATATCTATCACATTCCTTCGCATTGATGTAGATTTAAATTTTTACGAAATACTACATTGTCCTCTTTTCGAAAATCAGTTTTTCTTCAAGGTTGACTAGACTATGTGATAACCTGAGTTTCCTCGAACATGATTAGTATCAAGTTAAAGTTAGCATGATTAGTATCATGTTAAAGTTAGAAAGTTATATCATTTTTTATTATCAAATTATATCACTTTTTATTTCTATATTATTGTTTCTTTTTCTGCCCATTTCTTATTCCTTGTGTATGTTATACATCAATACTGCCAACACCCAAATTTTGATAGTCTTCACCATAGCATAAAATCTTATTCCTTGTTGGTAAGAACTGAGATACTCATGCACCCAAGCTTTGGCCAATAGTCCAGGCCCATTAAGCCTCAATGCAGAAACAAGATAGTATCATGGAAGGTACAGGATCTAATTGACTATTCTATAGTAAAAAATCAGTGGTTCAAAGAGTAACAAATGTTGTTTCTAAACTTGATGTTTGGTGCTTAGCAGAAGTTAAACTATCCCTTTAAGGAATATGGGTAGATTCTATTGTATTTTTCACAAACCATGATAAAGATTGAGGTGGAGTTGCAATTTTATCTCACCAAGGTTGGAAGATGCCATTATTGAACATGGGTTAAACCAAATAAAACATGTTAATTAGGTTGTGTTTAACTTAAAAGGAAATGCTCTAGGCTTGGCCAATATTTCAACACTAAACGATTAGTCAAAAGGGTGGCTTAATGGAATTAACACCATCTAATATGTAATTTAAGATATTGAGAACAAAATTACAGAGTATATACATGTTGTGATAAGCATGTATCACTAGAAAGACAAGCATAGAAACCTATTGATCAAATTATAACTATGAACAGAGAGCAATAGATATTACATGGGAACAAATATTCTTTTTCTTTGAGCATAAAGGAAGAAGACTAATTTAGGTGTTGAGAGACTTCCCCCTATATCATCACCAACCAATTATAGGTTCTCTTGTAGTTTTGAAATACCAAAGCTACATAGTACATGGTTCATGTTGAACACATCCTACTTGAAGAATGATTCATGTATTCAAGCTATGAGAAGAATTTGGAATTTGACTCCATATCCTTGAGGGGTTAAAAGATATATTATATAGTGGGATGGTTTCATAATAAGGTTTACTATCATTTTAAGATGTTAAGGGAGAGATTTGGTGACAATGAAAAGAATAAAACACGAGGCAATCATGGAAATAATAGAATATTGTTGAATAGCTCACATATATTTTGTTGAATACTTCACATAACTCATATATGGATTGACCTAGGATATGATAAACATGGAATTTACACAATCACACACCGAAATGAATTTTATTTTACATATGGATCGAGTATGGATCGAAATACATTAACAAAGATCAGACTATCTATTTTTATCAGGATTCACGCACATAATTTGTTCACCACATAGATAAATAATATTCACCATTAAAGTATAATACCTAAATATGCATTACTTCACACATGGAAATGACGAATCTATCTTTTATTCATAAAATGAAACTGTACATGCAATAGAAATGCTGGTTTTGTCAATTAACTTCCGCAGGATTGGATTAATCAAACTTCTTGGGTGCTTCCACCATTTGTGGCTCCTCTCTACAAATGGGAGTTTTTAATGCATATTTTGGAGGAGCATGCCCAAAACCCCTATCACAGAAACCCAAATAATCACATCATGCCCAAAACCCCTATCATAGCATGCCCAAAAAAATGAGGTGATGCTTACCCGTTGATCCATGAGCTCCAAATGCGAACGGTGAGCTCCAAATGCGAACCGTGAGCTCCAAATGTCACTTCCAAATGCAAATGGTGAGGTCCAAATGTGAACCATGAGCTCTAATAGCTCCAAATGCGAATGGTGAGGTCTAAATGTGAACCGTGAGCTCTAATAGTATTTGTTAAGAGGTATAGTATTTTTAACTTAGGTATATGTATTTTTTATTGTATGTATTTTTAACTTAGGTATATGTATTTTTTATTGTATTTATTTTTAACTTAGGTATAGTATTTTTTATTACAATATGATGATGATTATTGCATTCTCACCTAGTCTCTACAATCTCACCTAATCCCTACAATGAAATGATGATGATGATGGTGGTGGTGATGATGATGATACCAAATTGTTAACATAAATGATGATGTTGATGATGATGATGACGACGATGATGATGACGATGACGATGATGATGATGATGATGATGGTGATGACCATGTTGATATAATATAAAACCATCATCATCACCATCATCACCATCACCATCATCATCATTCACATCAGCATTATCATCATCATCATCATCATCTTCATCTTCATATTCATCATCGTCAACATCATTGCAGTAATCATCACCATTACCATCATCATCATCATCATCATCATCATCATCATCATCACAATTTAAAATCTATGTGTTTTCCACATTGGAGCACCAATGCATTCTTGTTTTCAAAGTATCAATGTTCTTGTCACATTGGAGTACCATGACCCAATTTTCACAAAAAGTATGTCCATTTAATATCCAATAAAAACATATTTCCTAAGTTTATCCATTTAATAAGGTAAGATGGGTGTATATTTTAACATTCTTGATATTCATTTTTGAATTGTCTTATTCATGAAGTCTCATGATTGGATTTTCATTCATGGCAAAGATCGATGCTACATCTAATTATCATGATGATGAAGACGATGGTGATCAACATGATGAAGTTGATGGTGATGATGATGACGATGTTGATTATATCATCACCACCATGTTGAACATGATGATGGTGATGATGATCATGATCATGATGATTAATACGATGACGATCAACATGATGATGATGATAATGATGAGGGTCATGGTGATGATGATGATGATGAGGGTCATGGTGATGGTGATGGTGATGATGATGATGGTGATGGTGATGATGATGGTGATGGTGATGGTGATGATGATGGTGATGGTGATGGTGATGATGGTGATGGTGATGGTGATGATGGTGGTCATGGTGTTGATGATGGTGGTGTGGATAATGATGGTGGTCATGATGGTGATGATGATGATGGTGATCATGATGGTGATGATGGTAATGGTGACCATGATGGTGATGATGGTGATCATGATATTGATGGTGGTCATAGTGGTGATGATGGCGATGTGGATGGTGATGGTGAAGATGATGGATCGTGATGGTGGATGGTGATGATGATTATGGAAATGATGATGATCATCATCATATTCATCATCATCATCATCATCATCATCATCATCATCATAACCATCATCACTACCATCTTCATCATGTTGGTCATCATCGTCTTCATCATTGTGATTCTCATCCTCATCATAATCATCATTTTCATTAGCATCATGATGTAGATCACCATCATCATCATCATCGTCGTCGTCGTCATCGTCATAATCATTTCCTTCATCATCATCATCATCTTGCAACTACAGATTGTTAGATGATGATGGTGATCATCATCATCATCATCATCATGTTTATTTCCAATTTGTTTATGCAATTAAATTACTGTAATCGTCGATTTACTTATTCTCTCTCTCATGTGTTTGTTGTAGTTTGTATAATTACCATTGCACTGTTAGTATCATTTATAGTTTTTAATTCAATTAACCTCCCATCTATTATGTTCAGCATCATCATCTTCAAACACATTTGGGAGGCTGCTAAGTGGATTTGGGTAATAGTCGCCCCCACAAGTAACATAAAATCTTTCATAAATTTTTTTATGCATTCTCATTTTTATCTTTTAGTAATTGTTTATAGAATATAGTAGCATAGATTGATACCACTCTAGTCTAAGTGTTCTATTCTTGTTTGATTACCTTAATAGTTGAATTCTTAGAAGTTTGACCCGGTTTTTCATTTTGAAAGATCTTCCGATCTTTTCTTCGTTAAAATATTTCCACGACACGGATAAGATGACCATGAATGTCCATGATGATGAATACGATGACGATCAACATGATGATGATGATGATGATGATGACAATGATGATGATGATGAGGTTCGTGGTGATGATGACGATGTTGAGGTTCATGGATGGTGATGATGATGATGATGATGGTGAAGGTGATGATGATGGTGATGGTGATGGTGATGATGGTGATGGTGGTCATGGTGGTCATGGTGGTGATGATGGTGATGTGGATGATGATGGTGGTGATGATGATGATGGTGATCATGATGATGTTGATCATGATGATGGTGATCATGATATTGATGGTGGTCATGGTGGTGATGATGGTGATGTGTATGGTGCTGGTGAAGATGATGGATGGAGATGGTCATGGTGAAGATGGTAATTATCTTCATCATCACCATCATCACCATAATATTCATCATCATGACCCTCTTCATCGTAATAGTCATCGACATCATCGTGATGATGATGATGATGGAGATGTTGATGATGGAATGATCATCATCATCATCATCATAACCATCATCACCGCCATCTTCATCATGTTGATCATCATCGTCTTCATCATTATCATCGTCATCATCATTTTCATCAGCATCATGATGTAGATCACCATCATCATCATCATCACCATCACCATCACCATCATCATCGTCTTCATCATCGTCTTCATCATGTTGATAATCACCATCTTCATGATGATGATGATCATCATCATCATCATCATCACCATCATCTCCATCATCACCATCATCATCGTCTTCATTTTCAAATTTAACATTTAATTACAACTGAAAATTCAATTTCAATTACATTAGTATGGAGCACCATGACCCAATTTTCACTAATACCTTCGATCTAGTATGTTTAGCATCATCATCTTCAAACACATTTGGGAGGCTTCCAAGAGGATTTCGGTAACAATCACCCCCGTAAGTGACATAAAATCTTGTAACATGAAATGTTATGTGTGATTCTAGATTATGAGTAATGTAATATATTATTTTACAAGATCTTCACTATTTTTATTTTAACATTTTATATATTTTGTGCATTCTCATTTTATTTTTTTTAATAAAGAAAATAAATCTTCAAAATGAAAAATATAATCTTAAGTCTTATTTAATGTAATTTAATTTTTTATAATTGTTTTTTATATAAAAGACTTGGAATTGAATTTTTAATATGGAATTTCATTTTTTTTTATAATTTAATTTTTGTTTTTAATTGTTTTTTTATTTTCTTTTATATGGATTTTTACTTGATCTTTTAGTTTAGCTCATCCTGACCCCAACCTAGTTCATCTTGACCGTAGCCACCAACATTTTCACTGCCAGCTAGAAGGGTCACTGCCGCCATGGAAAATAGGGAGGCAAAGCAAAAAAATGACCTACTAACTGCTATCTTTACGCTATCCCCATCAACAGGTGCTACCGCAAAACCTTCAGCCAAAAACCCTACATTTTTCCCGTCATTGGATTCTGTCGAGGGTTTCTTTAACTCAGGCTCAATTCTCTCACTGTCGGGAGTGGCACATAATGATTTTCTCCTTCATCTGGACCCAGATGTCTCAATACTTGAAAAAACCATTACAGAATTGGGGGATTTTTTGAATTCTGGTTGGTCGGAACCACCTCCTCCATAAACAACTATCGCAGCTGAAGAAGCCATTAACGTGGAGGGTTTTATCAACTCGGTGGTAGTAGCAGCTGGCACTATATAAACTCAACTAGGCTCGGGCTCGGAATCTTGTCACAGCCCATCTGCAGGAACCACACTAGAGGAGGAAGAAGAAAATTGAAGCCCAGGAAAAAGAGGAAGAATAAGTACCTGGTGCCAACTTGTGGAAATCTAGATATGGTTTGCAGTGTCAATGTGGCCATTGAAGAAGTGGAATATATGGCTGACCGGGTAATCGTCAGGAAAATATGTGGCCAAAAACCTAACCTTGAAGAGATGAAGGGATGGGTTCAAACAAATTGGGCAGACCTCTTATCATATGCAGCCAAGGTAGGAGAATTATCAAAGGGTTGGTATAGTTTTACCCTCGGCAGCAAGCATGACACGGAGCAAATATTGAACCGAAATTGGTTCTATGGGATGATACCCATTCTGTTCAAGAGATGGATGCTCCTGTTCGATGCTGACAGTGAACGAATGGATAGAATGGTTGTATGGGTACAATTATCAGGCCTACCACTGGAATTTTGGAACCCAGACTCACTAAAGGACCTCAGTAATGCCATAGGGACATACCTAGAAGAATATTTCTCATACCTACAAATCCAGAGGAGGGCAATGGCACAAATTTTGGTTTCTATGGACATTAGAATAGAGCTGAGGGAATACCTTAACCTCATTGAGGCAATGTAACTTGGTAGCAACCATTGGACTATGAGGTTCTACAGTTCAGATGTCATCAGTGCCATAAAGTGGGACATCTAGCACGAAAGTTCTCTGTTGTAGCATCTACAACGACAGCACATAAAAGAAAATACCCTAAGGATACCGATGAATAGGACAAAGGGAAGAAATCTTCAGCACTAGGGGCAAGAAGCTCTGATATTGTTCCACCACAGCACCCCCATGAAGAGCACATAGAACTTTGAACTGTAGGAAACACGCAACACCTCACGGGTATGCCCTCTGTTATTTCTATAAAGGAACAGTTAAATAATTTGAATTCAAATCATGGTGCACCTACACACAACTACAATTCTATGACATTTCATCCCCCTCCCACCTAGGAAAACCCCCATCCCCTCCTTCTTCCCTGCCTTCTGCCCCCTCCCTCTCAAAAGAGTCACCTATTTCCCCCACACACTCTTGTGCTCCCCAACCCCTGATCAACTCATCCCCTAATTCTGACTCCATTTCCCCAATCATATTTCACCTCCATTCAAGGGACATACTAGCTCAGGAAAACCATTTATTTTTCTTGGGGATGAACCCAATTCTCCCAACCCGGGGGAAAGGAAGAGGCAGAACCTCTTTCCTATCCTTTGCCCAGCAAAAATCACTCTAGGATCAAGAAAATCGTAAGCAGAAAACTCTTTTTGGGGCACTTAGAGCAGTGCAAACTCCTGAAGGGGATCCAAAATGAAATTCTTATCTCTCAACTCCAGGGGTCTGGAAAGTACCCCAAAAAAATTTCCCTAAAAAGAGTGATATAGGTGCAGAAACCTGATATCATTCTACTGCAGGAAACCCTAGGCACTGAAGAGGAGGTATCTAGGATTTTTGTCCTCTATTTTAATCAGTTTCACCTTTCTAGCCCAGAGTGCAAAATTTCACTCGGGAGGTTTAGCAATTGCATGGAACCCTACCATGTTGCGCGGTGAAAATTCATGGGGAGCCTCCTTTGGAATGGGGCTGGAATTTTTCTGGCCAAAAGAAAACCTACACCTCAACCTTATAAACATATATGGGCCTTATAATGGTCAAGTGGATTTCTAGCCATAGTCAGTACAAGCCTCTCAGTTTCTAGAAAAGGAGAATCTGATTATCGGGAAGGGGCTTAATTTCACCATTGCGACCCATGAGATCTGGGGTCCAAATGCAAGAGTGGGCCCCTTGGAAGCTTTCTTCCAAAACATGTTACAGAGCCTTAAGTTGGTGGACCTGGATCCTCAAAAGGTCAAGTCAATTTGGAAAAACAAAAGAATAGGGAAAGACCGAATTGCAAAAAGACTATATAGATTTCTGGTGAGGGAAAGTTTACTAGAGTATGATCTGGATTCCAAGGAATGGGTAGACTCAGGAGGGGACTCATATCATCAACCCATCTACCTAGAATTATCAAGAAACCCTCAAAACTCATCCTATCTTTTTAAATTTGGTGCATCCTGTCTTAAGCATGAGAAGGTACTTGAGCTCATACAATCAAACTGGACCCCTTATGGAGCAAAAACCAGATCACATGCTGCAACACATTTTGTGCAAAATTTGGCTCGAGTTAAGAAGCTGTAGAAGGAATGGGAAAAAAACAAAAGACATAGGATGAACAAGCCCTGTTAATTTTTTGAACACAAATATGGGGAAGTCTATGAGTTTTACCATAGACTTTTTGTGGAAGCCTTTCCCGTAAGGCAACTTGTTTGACTATTTTGGACACACATATCTACAGACCTCTCTTAAACTCTACTTTTCTCAGCTCTATTCTGCACTCAGCAAAAGGAGCATAGGCTATAGGCCTAGCTCACTTTTGGAACTATCAAAAGGCTCAGGGGTAACATAAATAGCAACATCAGAGCACTCATATCTGGCTCTTTTTTGGCATAATCTCTTGGGATAGAGATGATCGGATGGTAAACTGTTTCCTTGTGGAATAGTAGCTATTACAGCATGCTGGTTGTATAAGAAGTGGTATGCATCTACATACAATTTTGTACAAACTTGTCTGGATTTTAATAAAATTTTCATCTTTTTTTCCTATGGAGAAAAAAAAGACTTGGAACACAAATCAATCAAAATAAAAGGAAAGAATAAAACTGAAATGGTCAAATTTGAAATAATAAATTTTTTTTTCAATCATTGTAATAAAATTGAAATGTCAATTTTAAGCTAACATCTTGAAATGATTTTTTGTTATTTATTTATTTTCATATAATTGGAAATATACGACTTATTTATTTAATTGTTATCAATTAGATTAAAGGGACTTAGCAGTGCAGAATTCTATGACATGGCAGACTTGCTATTGGCAATGGGTCAATGGCAAATCACAAAACATCGTGGGGAACGCATTCATGAATATTATCATTGTCCCTTCAAGGAATGAATGATCGGGGAAGCTCATATTACATGTTTTTGCTCTATTTTTTCTAAATTGTTTATTATATAACAGGTTATATCAGCACTCTATACTTCCTGAGTGGCTATGACAGTAGTTATCTATTTTTGATATTTATTTTTGGACATATTTCAATATGTGGCTAGAACTTGATATATCAGTTTCTTTGATATATGTGGGTAGCATGGACTATATTTGTCCCTTATTTTTTACTCTTTGTATGGATCTTTATGGTACTTTATGAATACACAAGTAGTGTATCTACAAAATGTAATTTTATTCTCGAAAGATGTAATGAAATTATGCTTTTTTCCCAAGGAAAAAATAAATAAGCATATATTGAATTTAAAAGTATAAGAAATATTTGTTTCATTTATATTTCTACATTTTATATAAAAAATAGAAATATGTTCATGGAAATAACCTTGATTTAATATTTCTACATTTTAAATAAAAAATAAAAATTTGTTAATGGAAATAACCTTGATTTAAATCATAAAATAAATAATTAAAATTATTTCCAAATTCTATTGTATATTTGAGCTTCTATAAAATGGATTTTATCAAGAGTAAATCAAACAAATATGGACAATCTGCCACAATTGTTAACATTGAATAATTCCACTAGTTTTACTCATCAAAATTGCATTTGAATATTTCCACTAGTTTTACTCATCAAAACTACATTCAACAAATATGAACACTTTGTCCTACATTTTTTCAATGAGAATAATTTGATTGGTTTTTATTATGTCCCAAATAGTTAAAACAACATAACATACCAAAGAGTATACACCATGTGCAACAAATGTAAACTTAGGATACAACTTGAAGATAGATAATTCAAATAAGTTATACAATAACTACTTGAAGAATAAAACATTCAAATACTCCAATACATTCCTATATCCAAATCACATGTTTCCCTTAAGAGTAATTATATGACGTATAAGTATTTATTCATTGTTTCCCTCGAGAGTAATTATAAGACTTGTATGAATATGTATTCATTCATTACACATGTAGGTCCTTTATTAGGTCCAACAATGTTACATATACATTTTATTGCATAAATGTGCATGTTGGGGTGATATAAAATATATTAACTCTTGGGTCATAACAAAGTACTTTTCCCTCGAATATTTGTATTTAAAAGTGTTACATGAGATGAAACCAAGTTATAAGATTTCCATTTATTGTAGCTTTCTTGTTGCCATATATTCCCCTTAGTCCCCTTAAATTTTATGGGTTACATTTTATATCATTTTTTGGCATTTGAGGAAGGTTTACTTGTCCCTAAAAGCATCAACTTAAAGAAAGAGACACCCTCTTTTCTATCCCACTTTTCATTAAATTGAAGTAGTGGCCTTTGTTTCATGCTAAGTGATCAACATATTCAATGCCCTTGATTTCCCATAAATCATAAGGAGTGTTAAGGGACTTGTTATGAAGAACCCTAATGGTTGGGATCATGATTGTGGATATGATAAATGTGGTATATGATGGTAGCTTAGAATAATATTTGAGAGTTTATGATATACATTGAACAATAGTTGTGTTTGCATTTCTTATAGGAATTGCAAGAAATATATAACAGGTTCATATGACAAACTAATTAGGGAAAGATACAAAGACATAATCATGAATCATGTAAGAGATTGGAAAATGAGTGAAGATGAATACTTGAATAATTTAAACAACCACAAATTTTACAACAATACATAATATGAATAATGTTCTAGCAATAGAATCTGATTGAATCATTGGAAAAGATGTAAAATTTCTAATAAACTCACTAATACATTATTTATCTAATCATATTTAGCATTATATTAATACTATTAAAAACATAAAATATTAAAAAAAAAAAATTTCATGGTCGAGTTTATCTTAGTTTTGAAAGTAATTTTATCCTCACCTAAACATGGAAACCATGTTAAGGAGGAAGCTCATCAAACACCACCCACCTTTCTCGTACCATTTTCAATTCCTCATACCCAAACCATCTATTGATAAATAATTGGAATTAACATTACAATATAAAAAGACATAGAAAACGAGTACATAAAACATAGTGAAATATACATTATAGTACAAGATTTTTTATATTAAAAATATTGGTTACTACAATATGTCACAAGCTTAACGATGGTGATGTGGATGGTGATGATGGTGATCATGATGATGAACATAATGGTGATGAAGACGATGATGATGAAGATGATGATGATGGTGATGATGATGATGATGATGGTGATGTGGATGGTGATGATTGTGATGATGAATACGATCATATATTCATCATAATCATCATCATGAAGATTAACATAATGAACATGAAGACAATCATGATGATGAAGATGATGATGATGATGAAGACAATGATGATCAACATGATGATGATGGTGATGTGAATGGTGATGATGAATCATGTATCAATGTATTTGTACCATTAAATGAATTGATGAAACATATGTAGATCACCTAATAAAACATGGAGAACCAAAAACACTATGTATATAAGTCCATCGATCACATCAAAGCTCCATTTCTTTCATCTTAACTATGAAAATGTTTCTCAACTCTATATGTAACAAGTTCCAATGGAGGATTCAAATAGCAATAGTGAAAATTAAACACTAAAATTATAGAAATATTTGTTTTTAATGTATTCGTCCTTACCATTCATTGAGCTCCTATCTGTTTCGAGAATATTTTACTATTCTCTACTAAACAGGACCAACCACGTGAATGTGGAAGCTCTTATGGCCCCTCCCCCCTCACATCACTCTCAATTCCCAAACCCAATGCATCTACTTTCAAATAACAATTTAATACAAATTATTTCACTCAATAACAGAAAGAAGCTTTCATTAAATCATTCTTTAAATAATTCATTAAACCATTCAATCATTCAACAGCTGAAAAAAATATTCAAAGAATATGTTAGTGATGATGATGATGATGATAGTGATAGTGATGATGATGATCAACATGATTATGATGAAGATGATAGTGATTATGATGATGTTAGTAACTCTTTTTCAAAAAAATAATATAAAAGAATATGTCTAATTAAATATTTACCTTTCAATATATTTCAGCGTCTTCTTCATCCACGTTATCATCTTCTTCATCCAAGTCATCATCCGTATCATCAGATACATAGTCAACATTGTAAGGATTGGCCATATAATCATCATCATCTAAGCCAGTTACGCTCATCGTGTCATTGTCAATATAATCTTCATGGGAATTGTCTGCTGCATCATCTGATTCAACTAATTCTTGGGCATCTTCTGCTGGATGATCATCATCATATAACTCATGTTGATCATGCTCTTCATCATCGTCTTCTTCTTCCAGAGAACCCGCTTCATTACCATCATCTAGGTTATACTTTACCATCCTTCCTCTTGGATCGTGTCTCACAACAAATGACCATCCTGCTTTACCTGGAACCTCCGAGTAAAATACCTGTTCACATTAGCTTGGAAGAACATAGGGCTCTGTTCCTGGCTCAAACAACCTTGTATTTACCATGGAAAATCCATTATCATGTTCAACAATAGTTCTATCGAGATCACATTGATTCAATCGTAACCTATACCATTTGACAACGAATAGAACCACCTTGAAGGATTTAAAGTCACATTGTAGAATATCTTCCAAATACCCATAGTATCGATTTTCTGAGAGTTCTGGATGTCTGTCACTTCTAGATGAAACATTGATCACCTCAAAGACTGCAATTATCCCACAATCTGATGTTTCCTTTGTTTCATCCAATTTTTTGATGCGATATCTACAACCATTGCAGACCATATCCTTTTGGTGTTTTACCTGCAACAAGCAATACACAAAAATATTACACAATGATTCAATAGTTATGAAACAATACATGGAAAAGAACAACATGTACGTCAAAATGTAATTTGAAAAATAAAATATTTAGAGAGAGATTAATATGCTTGCCATTTTATCTTTTAAACCATATGCTAAATTGATTTCCCTTTCCATAATATTTCTATCTCCATTGTGATGTGCTACTTTTACCAATGAAGCCACACCTTCCCATGATATTCCATGACCTGATTGTTTACATTGTTCAATCCATACCTTCATCGAAACAAGATTGTTGGCGATGTATAAATAAATTGCATCCCATTCTTGACCAACTGCTTGATGACAATAATCATTAAAATGAAAGACAGTTGTAAATTTCCAAAACAAAGTATTATATGCTCTTAATTGATGCAATAACTAGAAAACGCAATTAGAATATGAACGATCTTATAAACATCCACTAGCTAATAATTACCTTTCACCTTCCTTAATCTACCTTTCCCCTTCAGTTGCTCCACTTCAAATTTGTGTTTGGAGTTTGGATCACAAATGCGACGTAAATAGAGCTTTGACTCTAAAAAGGGAAGATATTCACTGACATACAACATGTTTTGGTATACCATATATCCTTCCAGCATAGAACCCTCAGGATGTGCTCATTGTCTCACCAAACCATTCATAAATTTTAGGTGCCTCTCAACCATCCACATGGACCTTGAGTACATAAGTCCACACATCTCAATCTCCTCAACTTGGTGTATGAGGTAGTGTTCTTGTGCATTGAAAAATGCCGAAGGTAGATGCTTCTACATTTCACACATGAGACGAGGAATTTCACTCCTCCAATACTTTATATCTTATTTATATATTTATTTAGATGTCAACCATCTACAAGTGACACAAACCAATAATGATATTCAACAAAATAAAACATTTAATTACATGTCATGAAATAGTGCACAAAAAAACAAATATAAATTATACGGAGAATTAAAGAAAGACTAAGCAAAATCAAGTAATCGCTAGTTACCTCATGTATTTACCAAGATTATATATAAATTGTTTGACATTGTTGTCGAAGTTGTCCAGGAGAGAGAGAGGTAGAACATACTGTATCAATATACAACCCACACCATTTATTAAACTAAGAGTATACAAACAAGAGAAAAAAATTATGCAATAAAATGAATAAAAAATATGGACATAACAATAATAATTACCCTGATGAAGATGTGCCAATCATGTGTTTTGACCCCTGCAAAATCACCTTTTTTTGTTATTATATTCTTCAATTTCACACAAAATCCAGTGGGAAATTTAATTTTCTGCATTACTTCTTTGACAATATTGATTTGCTGCTCCGTAAACATCCATGGAATTGAGTTTATATTAACTTGGTCTTCGTTGCTATGAAATTGGATGACGTCTTTCATTGCATCGTTTCTTTCTTGAATGTCTTTGCAAGCTTTCACAACTTTATCTTTCTCCCTCCTTAGCTCCAGTAGTCACCATAACGTTTCGGTCACATTCTTTCCAATATGCATTGTATCAAACAAATGAGCAATTTGTAGGTGCTCATAGTAGGGAAACCTGCTGAATTGTATAGGATAACTTTTCATTCCCCATGGAAGCCCATTAATGACTTTATGATCAAGATGGACATCAAGAATATTATTTTATAAATAAATTACATCATAAATAAAATATGGCCACTACAGTAAACAACTCACAATAAAAATTAAAATACATAACAATTCATATACGATGATCGATATGTACCATGATGACAATTTCTATTGTATTGCATATTCCAAAGGTGAGGTGTCATTCTCCATGGTTTTAATGTAGTCTCCTACTTCCCATTGAAAATATTGTTTTCGTTTGTTCTATACCTATGATTTTTAGAGAGGAAATGCGTATACTCATCAAACACCTCCTTTCTTAATCTTTTTGAGTGACGAGATTTGATCTTAGGTCCACAAACTGGACATGCAAATTTACCCTTTGTCTGAAGACCTACAATATATAGATATGGAATCTCTATGTCAATAATAATTGTATATAAACTATACTAACTACTTCATATAATTAAATGCAATTAAAGTGGAACTTAGAAATACAAACCACAAAATTGGGTTAACCCAAGGGCATCGTGTATTGTCCATACAACCATTGCATGGAATTGAAATTACCTTTGTCGTATTGGTCTAGATACATCATACATAGATATTCCATTCCATAACTTCAGTAGTTCACCTATAAGAGGCCCGATATATAAATTCATATCTTTGACTTGGAACTTACCTGATTGATTTGAAGTACATATAAAATATATAATTATGAGAACCATTAAGATATATAAACCATGCACAAGAGTAATTAAGATATACAAATATACAAATAAAATTAGGAAACCTAATATGACAAATGAGATGCCACAACTACATTAGAAATAAAATAGTTGTAGACACAAAATACCTTGAATAATCATTGACAACATTATGTGCTCCCTCTTTATTAACAACCATGGAGAAATGTAGTTGATAACAAAAATAAGCCACACATTGTAAATGGATTTCATATGTGCAAATGTATTAACACCATCTGTTGCCAAATAAATCCTAATATTACGTGGTTCTTCTTTAAAGTGAGGCCATTTTTACTCCATATTTCTAAAAGCAAGACCATATGTAGGCATTTGAATAACATCATCTTGACTTCTGTTCCTGGCATGGTAATCCATAAATTGCACTATGTTTTTGCACCTGAACATTTGTTGCAAATGTGGAATGATGGCAATATAACGAAGAACCTTCTGAGGCACCTTTATTGTTACTTGATCAGTTTGATATCTACTTATATGACATTCTGGACATTCTGTTGCAAATTCATGCTGATTATAATATATAACATGGTCATCGGGGCATGCATGAATTGCTTCATAATGCATTCCAATCTCTTTCATGATGGTAGATAAATCTCGATAGGTGTGAGGTAAGAGATTTTATGGTGGTAACAAAAATTTAGCTATCAAGCCACAAAAATTTATATATAGTTAATGTAATAAATAAATAATATTAACGAAACACACTTCATCCGTACGATGATCAATAATGAGTTAAAAATACAATTATTAGAGGAATACAGATAAAATTTATGGCGATCCTATATATTTGATTGATTATTTTACATACCTTAGCATCCATGTGATTGATATGTTTGAAAGACCATTCATAACCTTCTAGTTCATTATCAACACTTTAGCAAAGAGAATATTGTTTTTGGAGCCTTCATAAAGAGGTTCATGTGTCTTATCAAGAAGAGGTATATCATGAACATCATCAAAGTCATCGTCATTTTCACTATCATCGTTATCGTCATCATCCATTATAACATTAAATGAATCATGGATCAATGTATTTGTACCATGATCTTCAACTACGTTATCAGTATGATCATCTTTTTCAATATGATCATTCACTTGTTATCCATTAAACATAGACAGTCCATTATCCTGATTGGGAACTTGTTCTGAAAGACCTTCCTCTGGATGATATGCCATCGGGTGTATTTCCTTTATAAATACATGGAAACATCAATAGATATACATTAATATAGGAAATATTAAAAAAATACATACATTTACCAAAGCAAAGAATATAAAAAACTTTATAATGTTAAACCTACAAATGGACAATATTCATTCCCCCCCCTCAGCGTGTCCATGTTCCCTGCAATGTTTTGTGGCTTTTGAGATCAATATTCTTCTCCTCTTAAATCCCCTGCATTGAGTACATGGACAATAACATTTTCCATCACCCCTTCGTTTTGCTCCATCCCATAGTCTAGCAAGCAATTGTCGATTGCTTTCATTTGGATTAGGAATATTTCTATTTGACATTTTGTCACAAAATTCATGAATGAATACTATCGACAATCTTAAAAAACCAAGTTCCATGCATCACAATTTTCTCAAACGAAGGTTTGTTGAAGAATAAAAAAATTCCCGCAAATGTCTATCGAAGAAAAGAAAATTTTCCTGCAACCACTTGTTGAAGAATAAAACAATCCCTAAAATCATTCATCGCTTCTATAGAAAACATGTCGGAATGTTTTAAAATGTTTACATTTATAAACACACACTCATTGAATATCCGACGTCGTAAACATAGTTACCATTGAAAAATCCGACACATGCTTATCGGATATTCGGCACCAAAATTCATCAAGACCCATCGCATAACCTACGTCAATTCATCGTCGAAAAACCTACAATGTGCAAAATCCGACACATGCGGGTCGGATATTTGACACTAGTGTCGTCGCATAACCGATGTCAATGTGTTGTCAAAAAACCTACGTTGTGGCCATCGAAAATTTGATGACTCTATAATATTTCAGAATGGACAATACTTTTTGTCATTGTAATCCAACACATTATGTTGGATGCCGTTGGATTTCAGGTTCAAATCCTGTTGTGTGAGGTGGTCCTTCCAATAGAGAGGTCCTTAGAATATTAACCATGAGCACTAGTTTTGAGACTCTATAGTGTCCTATGACCCCTTCATCAGCATTAGGGGAGGGATTCCATGGGACTCCCTTTTCGAATATCTTATGGGTCCCAAGGACTTTGATGTTCATTGTCTCTCATACTACTATTCCTTCTCTCCCTGTAGGAACAAATCCTTCTGATTTTGTGTAGTATTATGATCATGTACCAAAATTTTCCTTAGGGGTGTCAAATACTGAGATTCAATCTATTCCCTCTACTAATAACCCTTTTTCATGTCCCCAATTAAATAATTTCCAAATAAGACTACTTTCAAATAATGTTTCACCAACCTACTAGTTCCCTAGGTTGAGATGGAGACATAAATTTTGTGATAAGGGGATATGGGACCCAAAAGTACTTTAATTTAACCTATTAACATTTAAATGGGTCACATAAATGATAAATGTTGATAAAATAAGGTGGCATGGGTTCATGAAGACACTTGGAAGCTTGTGGAGCCCTTGGATGACTAGATTCCCTCACACTTGGCATGATCCTCATCCAAATTTGAACACATGGATAATGTAACATTATTGGATAGTGGTGTGGTTTCAAATATAATATAATGAGCCAAGTATTTTGAATAGATAAATTATATTAACTCCCATGGAAGAGGAAGATACTAGAAGACAAGGTGTGCCACTTGGAAGGAGATTCAATGCACTCTATGACAACAAATGATGAAAGATTCTATGACAAGTATGAAAAATTCAGACCCAATTGCAGAAATATGAAAAATATAACATGGAATGGATACAAATATGCACCAATAGGTATAACTTTTGAATTAGAGGAATCCATTCGAATTGGGGAAAGAATTGGAGCATGAAGAGGAAGACACGTGTCATGAGAGTTACTAAACCACTAAGATGAGTTGGAGGAATACCATGGAGGAAAATTCGATGTTAGGAGGACTCATGAAGTTATTAAAGGATTTCATGAGGAATTATAATTGATTTTGATTATTTTTTAATTATCCTTTGTCATTTTGGAGAGATTTTTTTTGTCCATTGTACAGTGAGTGTTGACTCTCCCTACTTGTGAACCAATTTCGAGGGAGTTGGATTCCTTTCCAAGTTGGTTAATGGAAAGTCCATTAAGACATATAATTGGATATTAATGAAGGATTTTTATTTTCACTTTGAAGGACCATACAGTCGAATTCTCATTTATTCCTCTATTCTCTAATTCCTTCTTTTCCATTCCCCCACACTCTCATGTTGAGGGCGCACTTGTTGGAGTGGTGCTTGCGTTTTGCTGAGTGTATTTGGTTCCAAAGATGTGAAATATGATGTATGGTTCTATAATCTAATTTCCATATTATATGTAAGTATAAATATCAATAATACATATGTTATAGGCTCGCATTCTCATGCTCTTGAATAACTAGTTTTCATGGATTTGGCTTCATATTGAAGTAGCTTTATATCAGATTTGTATGAGGAAATTTATATGAGTTTCATGATGTTGGGGAAGAAATATATTATTGAATTCTATTTAATTTCATTCCCATATGATATTCACCTCAAAATCCAAGAAAATATTGTGTGAAAAGCTTGCATTCTCATGCCATTGTATCACTAGTTTTCATGGATTTTGGCTTCAATCCCGAAGTAGTTTTATACCAGATTTGTATGAGGGATATTATCTGAGTTTGATGATGTTGTGACAGAAATATATGATATATTACTCTGTAATTTAATTTCCATATTTTCTGTGTCTATAAATCCAAGAAACTCATGTGTGAAAAGCTTGCATTCCCATCCCATTGAAACACTAGTTTCCATGACTTTGGCTTCAATCTTGAAGGAGTGTTGTATCAGATTTGTATGAGGGTTTTCCTATAATTTTATATTTTTGGGGAATAAATTTTGACTCTATATATTACCACCATGTTCCATATTAATCTCAAAACCATATATTCTACTTTTCAGGTGTCAAAGTTGATCTAGTAATGCAATTTCCATGAAAGTTACACTACAAATGTTGTAAATAATAATCTATTTGCCGAAATTAATAACCACAATTAAGGACAACCATTGATGTATGATAGTGATTCCCATACTTTTTTTTGAAATTTTGGAGGGGCGTACTTGAGTTGGAGAGCTAGTTTGGCCTTCACCCTTGGTGGGCTTTGAACACAATTTCCTCATAAAATTGCATTAATTCTTATTATCCCCAAACCAAGATGTAGAGGCCTAAAGTATGATCCAAAGTGTCCATATACCATTTTCATATGTTGTAAGACTCATCATACCCTTACATTTAAAATTCGATACCATTTGGAGTCAATTGGAACCTTCTGTAGTCTTAACTAGGAAATCTCAAAAATTGCCTGAATTGCACTTTTCTCCAAAATTCCAAGTAGGGAGATTACACCATTTTACATTTGGCATGCCAAAATTTTCATTGAATTCCTTGTCTTCCATTATAGTTTCTAGCAGTAATTATTTTTTAGGCATGGGGGGCACATCATCCCCTTATAATGTGTATTAGTTTGGAGGTGGTCATATCCCTCATCCTACTCCTTTCATTAGTGGATTTCATCTCCATTCATCAATCCCTAGGTCGAGTAGTACTAATTTTGTGATTGGGGGTTTTCCTTCAAGTGGTGGCATGAATTTTTATATTCCATTATCTTTTCCTATGTCTAGCATGCCTATTTTGATGAGTGTTTTTATTATGGCTAGTAATCCTTTGAGTTCGAACTCGAGTGTCCCTTTGGGGGGGAATGTCTTATTTGGGATGAGTCTCCCCTTGTATGGAGTGTCTTCTTCTGGGGTCACTTCATCAGGAGGGTATGTTCCTCCTCCTTCATCTAGGGGAAATGTGTCTCATCTTATGGTATTGGTTAAGTAAATCCCTATACTACCTTATATGAACCAATTTGGAGGAGGGTACTGTCCTACAGTTTAGGGTCATGGTATTTACTATAACTTGCCATCATTGGTGGTCTCGAATCCAATGCTTGTGGGAATTTTTTCTCAAAGTCACTTTCAAGGGGGCATGGAATCAATTGTCTCAACCTAGGCTCCCTTTCCTACCTCGGTTGATTTTTCATGATTTTTCTATACTTACGAACGATCCAATGTGACATGATCTAAGGTGGTGCCTAGTCCTCGTTAAGCTTCCTTTGGTCATCCCAAAGTTTGAATGCAAGAAGGGTGAGGATCCAAGTGATGACATCATTACTTTCCATATTGTGTGCTCATCGAATTCATTGAACCATGATTCTATTAGAATGAGATTATTTCAAAACACCCTTATGGATCTAGCTATGAAATGGTACATCGAGATACATGGGGGCACATACCATATTTTTAATGATTTGGACATGGTCTTTGTTAATCACTTTCAGTTGTTGGTCCATTACGACATTGGCACCGAGATCTTATTGACCTTTCATAAACATAAGGATGCTCACATCTATGACCATATTCAATAGTGGCATAGAAAAAAGAGGTTAATTAAGGGCAACATTCCACCTAAACTCTTATTAGAGTGGTTTCTTAAGTCATTATTGCCTTATATCATGAAGGATGTTTCGACATCCGGAGTGACCATTGAGAAACATTTTATTTTTCGATCCCATCAATTAGACTTGATTTATGCATGGGATGGGTCCTTGATCTAATTCTTGATGCACCGAGGTCAAATAATGACCCAAAGGTAAAAACCAAAAAACATGTCGATGGAATTATGGGTTATGTGAGCACAAAAGTTGTGGACTAGGGTACGAATCAAATGCAATTTTTTTCTCTTAATCAGTATGGAGCATGAAAATCTATGGCTTTTTTCACTCCCGTCGATAGATGTACACTCTATGCAACCTAGACAAAATATAAATAAGGGGAAGAATAATAAAAAAATGTGGGAATAAGACGGAAAACACTAATCAAGACAAGAACAATGGAAATCCTAGTGGGGCCAAGAATCTTAAACACGCGGTCAAGTTTCCTTGTAAACTTTGTGGTCAAGACCACCTTACATACTTGTTCCCTGGGATCGATGACACCTCAAAGTTCATCATACAGATCCCAACTGTACTGACATATCCCCTTCCTCATAACCAAAACATGACTTCGAGTGCTTCGGCCACTGGTAGTGGTTCTAGTGGTGTTAATTTTAATGAAGCATAGGATATTCAGGCCTGCATGAATTCAAATGATGAACAAGATTGTAGAAGAGAGAGAAATAATTCAATAACTCATATCGATCATTCATGGAAAATTAAACATTCATGAGACCAATAATTGGAATAATGATAGTACATCCATTGATCAATATGAAATAAGTAATACGATGGTAATAAAAGTAGGATAATTTGAATAACTAATATAGGATTCATATCTACCAACCTAGACTAATTCCAGAGCTAAATCAATGTGGGAAAATAACCACTAGATCTCACTAATGCAACTTCGTATTACTAAAATAGTTTACACACAGTTAAATGATGTAGGTAGGTGAGAAAATGCACTCTACCTCCCTTAAATCATGGGAAATAGCCCAAGGATGACAAAGAATGATCTAACTGATGGGAATAATAGCATAATTGGACATAACTAAATACCAACTAAGGTCAACTGCTGGATACTGATGGTGAAACTTACAATGGGTTCCTAAATTATAGGGACTGGTCCCTAGAGCACTCAAACTCACGCAGACCGAAACAATGAGTAGTAGGTGGCACGTAGGTGTGTCTCCCATGCACTAGTGGAGTAATGAAGACCTACTAAGCTAGGAAAATGAACATATATAATATGTTCTCAAAGGGAGGAATAATTAATCCCAACACTCCCATTTAATCCTAACTCTGGACAACCTGGGCCCTAAAAACTAAGGCCAAAGGTCACCCATACAATCTAGATGAAAAAAGAACTACTTGGAAAATAAGGAAATGGGGAAAGCCTCATGGGAAAACCCCCCCTCAAAATAAGTAGGAAAAACCAGGATCAAGCTTTCATATCAAGAGAAAATTTCTTTTTGAATAAAAACATTATGAAAATATTTCTACAACCTGCATCTCTATGGAGCAGTAATGCAATGTGATGGTCCTTGTGTGCTCTAGTTTCCTGCAACTGTACATGTGAACCTCTACACCTTCCAATCCAATGATAGATAGGAGAATGAATGTTTCCTTTATCGCTTCTTTCTAGATGAATATTGAAATGATCAAATTTGTTCCTCACTGAGAAGAATTGTTGATTAGACCTTACCATCATATAGTATCTCTCTGGGAATTTGTAGCACCTCTATATAAGAAGCGAATTTACTTGAAATAGCACAAGGATTTCATTTTGAAACTGGGATCTTGTTCTTCTCATGTCAGGTGACTCTCCTTTCATGTTCCCAGCTACCTCAATAAAATTTTGAGCCCATTTAGGCCTAGGATGGGAGTAGCTGGGACTGGATCTGGATCTAGAAGTGAATGAACTTCATATTCAATTCCAAGAACTAATTCAACTTGGTCCTCTACTTCAGATTCTAAATATGAAACAATGGAAACATTATCATATGAAAAAGTTTTAGGTAGAATGGTTTTACCTTCCCTTTCAAATGGAATTTCATATTGCACTGGATTTGAGTATGGAAAAAAGTGTGAGAATTCATATACAAGAATTCATATGCCTTGGAGGCATGGTTTGCAGCACCTTTTGCTATAAGTTTCCCAGTGAGATATTTGATATCTCCACTAAGTTAGGACCAAATACCATTCTATTTGGTGAGCCAGTATGTGTCATTTGGTATACAGATAAAAAATTTGCAACTAAAGAGGGTACATAGAGGACATTCCTGAACACTCCATGCTCTAACTTGATTGAACCCTTTCTGACAACTTGAATTTGAGTGGAATCACCCATGCGAATACTCAAACCATCAGTAAGTTATAATGAAGAGAACACTAGTGGAAAATGAGAGATTAGTGACCAGGAGACCAAAACTTTTGGTCACCACAGTTTTTTTCAAGGGATGAATGACCAAAATTGATAAATTTAAGTGATCTAACTAAAAAAGACCAAGATAAATGACCACTTTTGGTCATGGGATAAAAACCAACTAAAAACGACCAAGATAAATGACCAAATTTGGTCACGGGATATCTAGGCTAAAAATAACCACATAACAATTGGTCATTTATTTGGTCATTTTTAGTTGTGTCATTCCGACAAAGAAAAAAAATACAAATTTGACAATGAATTTGTACATTTTACTAAATTCTAACATATATATAAAATATATATTTACATGTCCCTATATTACCAAAATTGAATTAATTATTTTAATTTGACATACTGACATAGCACTGTTGTTATCTATTACATTATATTAGATATAACTTTCTTAATCTACTTATCATCATAAACTATTTAATTAAATTATATAATTCTATCTTAAGATCT
>LPNX010258779.1:8312-28115 GCA_001517045.1 Pseudotsuga menziesii
CATTCTCATATGGGGTTCCCACTAATATCTAAAAGATCAGTAAAAACATCCAAACAGCCAAAATCAAGGAGACAGAGAAGTATGAAGTCTGTCTTGGACAAAGTTTCTCATCATTCCTGATAAACAGGTCAGAAAATGCTGATAAAGAGATCGAGGATGACCACAAAACAAACTAGTCTTGAGCAAGACAAGAAGGCTGAGAGTCTCTTCAATGTCAGCTAAGAACCAATTCAAATCAACACAAATATAGTTCCAAAATAAAGCAAGAGCATAAAGCCCGGCACAAGCTAGAAAAGCTTAAAATTCCCATGATCAATGATCATACCGTCTAGTGATTCAGTATAGTTTCCATAACCCGGATCCAACAACAAAGCCTGCTTGGATAGACCATCAGCCTGCTGGTTATGCTCATGTAAAATATGTTTAATGGTCACTGGAGGGACAAGTTGCAGCAATGAAAGAATGTCATCACACCAATGACTCAAAAATGGGACATTAAGAGATGCTAATCTGTTAACCCAAGAGATAATGACGAGAGAGTCACCATAAATAGAAAGCAATGGGATCCCCATCTGTTTGCTCACCATAAGAATGGCCCACAGAGCCAGTAGCTCAGATCTGGTATTTGTACTACTGCCACAGCCCAAAGAAAAAATTATGGAATAAGAAGCATTTAGAAGTATCACAAATCCAACACCACCAATATTCCTTGCAGTAGCCCCATCAAAAAATCCACAAGGGTAACTGATCAAGGGACTAGGACCAACAACTCTGATTCTTTTCTTTTTTTGAGGGACCGGATACAAGAGAATGAGGTCATCAATCTGCTTAAGAATATCATGAACAGAGGGCTTTTTATTGTAAAAAATGCATCGATTCCTATGTTTCCAGATACACCAGAAAAAAGAAAATAAGAAAATATCGGAAATGAGAGTTAACAGGAATACAACTGAACCAATGTTCCAAAAAGGAAGTGACAATGCAATGCTGGGGATGGGGCATCCTAAAATGGTCTTCAAAGATGGAGAAAACTCTTCTGGAGAAGGAACAGTCTATGAACAGATGCTGGGTAGTATCTTCTCCCTTGCAGCAAAGTAAACACATACTTGGGCCCTGTCTGCCACGACGTTGGAGTTGGTCCTAGGTAAAAATTCGATTCCTAACAATCAACCAAATGAAGCAGCAAATTTTTTTTGGGATATTAAGATCCCAAAGCAAATCAAGTACAGGAGACAGACCCACAGAGCAGTAAGAAGAAGCAATACACTCGTAACCTTGTGCAGCAGTAAGAACACCCACATAATGATTATGAGACCATAATAAAGAATCACATGGATTTGATAGACGAATCCTTCCATACTCCAGCCCTGCGATGTAATTATCCCATAGTATCTTCCATTCTCCCTCCAAATCTAAATCTGCTGCCAAGAACCAATAGTTTTGAGCACAAGGAGTGAGATTTCTGTCTTGATCCAGTGTGCAAATACCATAATCCTCCAAGTATTCACGAAGGTCAAGAGGGAGAAAAAATGATGATCCCTGACCAACAATCGGATCCAATCCCAATCGAATATCCCTCCCATTTCCAACCTTCCAGATGAGTCCACTGCCCATCCAAGAGAGAGTATGAAGAAACCCCTTCCAGATCACAGAAACTCCTCTAATAGTAAATGATTTCTTACGAAGCTAGGATGTCAAAGGAAGTCTTTTCATATACTTCACAGTCAATAATTTAAACCAAATACCATTCCCATTAATAGCCTGCCAGAAAATTTTAAGACGCAAAGAAAGGCTAAACCAATACAACTGTTTTATACCCCAGCCACCCAAAGAAGTCGGGTATGACAGAGTATGCCAATCTGGAAGATGGTATTTTTTGTTGTTTTTCGTAGAAGAACCCCACAGAAAAGAGAATATCATAATTCTGAGCTTATCAAGAATGGACTGAGAAACCGATACCAGGGCCATCCAATATACCGACAAACTAGTGAGAACTGCTTTGATCAATACAAGTCTACCACCAATGGATAAAAGATGAAAGGTCCAGTGCTGTATTCTTTTCTCAAATTTAGTAAGGATCCAGTGCCAGTCCTCAACCAAGTACCCAAGGAGCTTAATAAAATATCCCAGGTAATTACAACCCCTGTTAATGTGCTCAAATTTGTAAGGGAAGAACCCAGAGACCCTGTTTAGAAGATCAGCATCCAAATCATTATGGAGGAAACATGATTTGTCCATATTAATTTGCATACTAGAGGCATCACAAAAAGTATCCAAAATAACTTTAAAAGCCACCCATTCCTCAAATGTACCAATACCAAACATGATCACATCATCCACAAAAAGTAGATGTGTGAGAGAGAGATGAGGAGAAATCTTGATGCCCCTGATCTTACCATTTTTTTGTGCATCCTTGATTAGCAGACCAATCCCTTTGATGACCAGAATAAACATCAACGGGGATAATGGGAATCCCTGTCTAATGCCCTGAGAAGCAGTAAAAAAACTAGAAGGAGGTCCATTTACAAGTAGAGAAAAATTTGTAGATGACAGACAGCCCAAAATCCAGTTCACACCTACCAATGGGACCCCAATTTGGAGAAGAATAAGTTTGATATAAGTCCAATTCACCCAATCAAAAGCTTTAGTAAGATCCAGTTTTAAAATAAGAGCACATCTATTTTTAGTTTTGACAGTATGGAGAACTTCCTAAGTAATAGCCAGAGGCTCTGTAATTTGGCGATTCTTTAAAAAACCAAATTGCTGAGGAGAGATGAATTTGTCCAGAAAGGGCTTAAGTCTTAGGGCAGCAATCTTAGAAATCAGCTTGTAAACCAGATTGCAGAGGAAAATGGGTTGGAAATCAGCAAAAGAGATAGGTTTTTCCTTTTTAGGAATAAGCGCAATGAAGGTGGAGTTCATAGAAGGAACCACCCTACCTTCCCTTCTGGAGGATTCCACCACCTTAACAAGATCATGCCCCAAAATGTCAAAGAAATCCAGATAAAATTCAACAGGCCATCCATTAGGCCTCAGAGACTTGTCTTTTTTGAAATATTTAAGAGTTGCTTCAACTTCTGCCAATGAGATCTCACATTTGAAAGACTCCCTCTCTACAGGGTTGATGAAAGAGGGAAATAAATGAATAACTTTAAGTCGGGCCACAATATTGGTCAAATTGTTGTCTGCAAATGTTTTCTTGAAATACCGGACACCCAGGGCCTTAATACCCAATTCATCAACTACCTGGTTACCCTCCTCATATTCAATACCCCAAATAGGATTATGGTTTTTTCTAGCTAAAGCCACCAAATGGAAGAATTTTGTCTTAGCATCACCCTGTAATGCCCAAGACAATCTACTTTGTAATCTAGCTGATTGTAATTCATGTTCCACCCATCTCCATAGCTCAAGCCTAAGTGCTATAAGTCTACACTGATCTCGGGCACCCAGAATACCAGAAGATGAGGATTCAAGAAGACTATTAATTTCATCCTCAAGAAGTATGGATTTGTCTTTCATATCTAGGGATTTATTTCTATTCTAGTCTTTGAATTTTCCTTTAAGTAGGCGAAGTTGAACAGAGAGGTCTTCCATAGCATCCATCGAATTCACAGAGGAGATGAGAGGCCATTCCAATCGAATCATCTGAACAAAATCCTCATTAGTCAACCAAGAGTGATTGAACTTGAAAGGGAAAGGACAAGAGACAGGGTGATCTATCCATTCAAAAAGAACAGGGTAATGGTCAGATACCCGAGAGTGATGTGCCTAGACCTTATGTCTCGCAACAAGGATAACAAGATTATATGAAAGCATAAATATATCCAGCCTTTTACATATGCCCTCGTCCCCCATCCTTCCATTACGCTAGGTTGGCCCATCACAAGAAGGGGCCACATTCGCCAGCTGATGGTCCAAAAAGAGTTTGGTAAAAAAAGGACCAAGGGGATCAGGTTGAGCCTTTGTAACCCAAATCTCAGACCCATTCAAAGTAAGGTTCAGATCACCTGCAAGAATTAGATTAGGGAAAGAGAGAAGACCACCCCTAGCCACCGAATTCCAAAAATTTTCCCTATGGTGATAGGGGCCATAGCAATTTAGGATGGAAAGAGAGATGGTCAACCCTTTGAACCGTGCCTTGAGTAGGATCCTGGCCACAGTATGGAAGGCTTTTCATTTAACAAGATGAGGGTTTAAACCTAAGAGGATGCCCCCCAAGAGGCCAGAGGATCTGATAGCGTAAAATTCCCAATCGGGACAGAGTTTGGAGAAGGCGAGTAGGGCAGGATAAGAACTGTTCATAGTTTCTTGTAAAAGAATAATATTAGGCGAGAGAGAAGTGAAAAGATAGCAGAGTATTTTTTGTTTAGCTAAGCCCCGCAAGCCTCGAATGTTAAGAGAGATAATGTGCATCAAGAACCACGCTGAGGAGGGGTCATAGCTCTAAGAACCCTGTGAGGAGAAGAATACTGGTGACAAGCCGCATTTTTGAGCCTAGTGGAGAAAGGGGTATACGGAGCAGGAACAGGGGCCAAAGACTCAGAAGGGGATTTTTTTCTTTTCTTTCTGATAGTAACATTTTTGAATTGAATAGAGTCCAGGGGTAAGACCGAAGGGGAGAGAGGGGTCTTAGCAGAAAAAATTTCCAGAGAATTTTGCAGAGAGGGATCTACAAAGGAGGGCAAGGAAACAAGACTGTGAGGTGAAGTAGAATGAACAAAGGGGTGAGGACAAGTCGGAGGAGAGATCTCGGCTTCCAAGGAGAGGGATGCTATGGACTGGCAAGAGGAGGGAGGCTGTTCCACAGGGATAGCAACATCAGCATTAGATATAGGAGCAGAGCAGGACACAGGAGGGCCAAGAACCTCAACAGATAAGTGAAGGGCGATACAACCATCCACCGAGTCCAAGAGAGAAATTTCATGTTCAAAGGCATCATCAAAAAAAGAGCAAGCATTGTGATAAATACCTGGCGCTAGAGGAGTAGTAGGAGGTGAAGTGGTCCTCACCAAGGTATCATCCATAATAGGAGGATGAGAACCACGCGCCACAGGCGAATGATGCATCAACGGGGATGCTGAACCCTGACGGAGGACAGGACATTCTCGGCGAAGATGACCAATGTCCCTACACTGACTACATCTGAAGGGAATGTTCAGGTGATGAGAGTTAAGACGCACTTGGATGCATCCATAGATTTATGTTCCTTACAATTTTAAATTTCATAAGATGTTTAATTAAAATATAAAAATATTTCCTCAAAATCCATGGAGTTATGGTCCTAACAATTTTAAATTTCATCATTGAACACACATCAAGTTTTTAAGGTTCCCTTTAAATATTAAATGCAGAAACGGTTTTCAATTCCTTTGGTATCTAACAATGTTCATTGGAAAACTTTAGGAGTCCCAGATCTTTCATGGATAAAAGGTATCTGATCCTATCAATTTTGGTTTTGAATGGATTTACGATATGGTTTCTTGTTGGAAGCTATTCAAATAAAGTGCTATTGAGTATTTATGGGTTAACAATCGTATAGAAGGAACCTCTTTTATTTACAAAGCAGCCAAAGCATAAACATTGCAATCACATTGGTAGAGACAACGAGAGAAGCTCTATCCCTCGTTTTCAAGTGGAAACCCAATCAGAAGGGATTCACGCCATCAACATTAATGTAGAGAACAAAAAGGAGAAGGATCTCACCTTTACACTGAGACAAATGAAAGGCTCTCTATAGCCAGAATAGATATTTTAGGAGCGTCACTTCCCTACAGAGAACTCAGAAACTCTACAACTACAAGGTAAACAGAAGATCTGTGTTCATTTACTCAAAAAATCTATATGAAGAAGTTCCAACCATTCCACTATAAATCTAGGTTCAAATTAGATAGTAAATTCATTATCGCTTGTTCTACATATCTTATCTATAGATGTATTACCATTTATCCATAAATACATGGATTTCAAACTACATACAAATGCACATGCACAACATCAGCCAACTCACTCAGCACATAGACTAGGGTTGAACCTCACTCTCATACCATGTGTAACTACAAAATACTAAAAGTCATATGCACGTATATCACAAACTCTAGATCAATTAGACTAAGAATCGCAAAAATATTTTTCTAAAAGAAACAATTAGAACACAATCCAATTTACAATCATTTAAACTCAATGAATTTTTTAGATAACTCCAAGAAAATAAACAACATAATTTACAACCATAAATCTGAGGTGTAAAATTGTCTAGATTTGCTAGTGCTTTTGAAGGTTGTTTTTGTTGCTGAAATCCTTGCTGCACACTAGAAAATAGGAATGGGTTTCCAATCAAAGTGAACCCATGAGTTCTTTCCCTTCAATTCCTTAAAGGATACTCTTCTTCCCCTGACCCGTGAGCTTGAAGGGGCTCACAATACATGGCTAGCAACTGAAATACAGTGCTAGACTATTGCTGGGAGGCTCCAAACCACACTCTTCCCTCAAAGCCACCAAATCAGTTTCGGCTCAAAACTATGCACGACCCAAGAAGAAGATTCCTAGTTTTTTTATTTCTTTTAGCTTTTATTAACCCTTCCATTAATGATAATGCATTCCATGCATCACCTTGAGTTTACTTAATTAATTTATTTTATTTACCCACCCACTTTTAGTTATCATAGGTTATCTAATTTTTTTTTAATTAGTTAAGATTTTACTTTAGATGCAGTTCCTTAATTTACTCTTTTAACTAATTTCTTAATTTACCATTATTTCACTTTATTTATTATTGTTATTATTTGTTTGTTTGTTTTATTTATTTATTTATTTTAACATATCATAATTTACTTTAGTTCTTTATGATCGATTTATTATTTCTCTTAATTCAAATAGATGTTGATTACTGTGGAATTCTTGTTGCAACCACGAATATCAAGGTGTTATGCTTCTTGCATGCCCTTCCCATAATTCCCACAAGAGAGGAGTTGGTTATGAAGGCTTAGCCAATGTTACCTTAGTTCTCCTACCATGAGAAGTGCTAAGTGGATCCTCTCGAATAAGGCATAATCCTTATTGTGTGCCCCCCTAGTACAATATTTGTGAGTGACCGACTTGCCACCTACCCTCATGGTACACATATCTAATAAACTGGATTTTTCCTCACTTTATTTAGAGCTAATCACACCATCTAATGTGATAGAATTACACGTATAATTTTCCATCCTCGTCACTCGATGTGGGTCAATTGGTAATCGTATCCCATCATATTCACATATAAAAACTCATGCATCAACTCTCATAAATAAGATTTGAACCATAACATAAATATCAATCGACCTCAACTATCGAGGTTTCTCGACTCGTTGAGAGTCCATGCACGTGAGTGCATCAAACATATCACAATTTAATCATATTATAAACAAGATTGATATCAGGTCTTCCATAGTGGTCGACTCACGATCTTTTCATACTAATGTTTTCTTGTGTGTCATGTACCTTCCTTTCATGTCACACTCTAGAGACCATTAGAGTACATCCTACATAACTTTTTTCAATCATTCATTGCTATAAACATTATACAACCTTAAATCCTTGTTGATAACTTCACATGATTTGTTTATTTGCAATTAAAATCATAATATCACTGCATTCACAATTGACCAAATGTCAACATCATGTTCCTAATCATATTTTACTCATCAATATGTGAGATAATTATTCTTAGGCCACATCTCATGAGTAATGCATTGCTTCACACATGTCTAAGTCATCTGAAATGAGATTCCCTCAAAAATACGTCCATACAAAGTTTTTATATCTCAAATAATTAAAGAGCTCGGTCATTCATCATAGAATTCCCTCCATTAAAAGTTATTCTTATCTCAAGACAACATTTTTACATTTTTTTTGTGTTTTTCAAAGATAATTTTCTTTCTTCAGTGAGATTTTTCTTGTTGATAAGTAGTTGTCTTTTTCATTCTTGTATTTGTTCCTACATGTATTTCATAAGCTAGGGTGAGAGTAGTGCATGCTATTGGAAATTGTCCATGTTTATAGCTACAATTAAAACGAAATACAAAAAACTAAGAATAAGCATTGATAGAGCAACATATGTGTTAACTATGGATCTTGTGTGCATGGAACAATAACAAACTAGTTTATTAACATATTTGTAGAGATGGGTTTACATGCAAAATAACGAGTTTAACAAATTGAAAATTAATAATGTAATTTCCTAAGTTTGAAGCAAAAGAGAGCAGCAAATGATATTATTGCATGATCAAATATTGTAATGGTAATATAAAAAATATTGTTGAAAAGAAATAAATTTCAATATCTCAAGGATTATGAAAAAGTGAGAAGGAGGTTACAAATAATTAATGTTTGGTTTAATTAAGAGCAAAAAACGAAGAAAATAAAAAAGTGATTTGGTGTTTCATTAACAAGCAACAATCCTATAGGTGTTTATTTGAGTTTTGTGAGCTTTATCAGCAAGTCACAGCCAGCTGTGATAGTGCTATAAGTATTGATTTGAGATGTTAGTGAAGTTTTAACTATTGCTGAAGCGGAGAGAGGCACTCCCCTACCTTTCCCACAGTGGTATCAAAGCGTGTTTAAGTTTCCTTCATTGTCTAAAATCTTGGTTGAGTTTTTTTGCCCATTGTTTTTGGAATTTAATTTGAGATGGCTACTAGCAGCAGTGTAGTGCAGCCACAAATTCCTATGTTGTGCAAAAGAAATTATAATACATGGTTTATTAAGATGAGAACTATCATGCGTGCTTAGGATCTTTTGGAGTTTGTTACGATTGGGTATCCAAAACCAACTAATCAAGCCGCTGAATTGACTCTCGCAAATGTTGTGCGTGTTCTGTTGAAACAAAATCAGAAGAAGGATAATAAATCTCTTAGTACTATTAATGAAGGCCTCAATGAATCTATTTTTCCAAAGATATCAAGTGCTGAGTCTTCAAATAAAGCTTGGGACACCCTTGAAACTTGCTATCAAGGTGTGACGAAGGTGAAGAATGTTAAGTTGCAGAACTGAAGAAGGGATTTTGAGAATCTGAAGATGAAGGATAGTGAGTTTGTTTATTTTTTTATGACACAAGTCATGAATGTTGTAAACCAGCTACGACAGTATGGTGAAGACCTCTCAAATCACTGTGTGATTAAGAAATTTTTGAGATGTTTGCCAAAGAAGTTTGAAGGAGTGGTTGTTCCAATTGAATAATTTAAAAATCTCAGTCAGATGCACATTGAAGAGCTGACTGGTTCTTTGATTGCGCATGAATCAAGAATGAATATATATGATGATACTCCATTAGAAAATGCTTTTAAATCTGAGTTAAATGTTACTAGAGGTAGAGGCAGAGGAAGAGCTAGTAACAAAGGAAGAGGAGAGTGAAGTGCTCGTCATAGTGACAGCAAAAATGATTCTGAAAATGAAGAGAAGTTACAGCAGAGTATTCCTAGAGTAAGGCGGAGTAGCAACAGAACATGGAAGCCAGGAAATCAAAGGTATGATAGATCTAAAATTCAGTGTTTTTATTTTTATAAATTTGGACATTTTACTAACAAGTGCTAGAAGAAGCAAGTAGATAATAGTAAGTTGTCTACACACATCATAGAGGAGACTAAAAATGAAGAGAATCCTATGTTCTTGACTTGTAATGTCACCCAGGAAAGTTCAAAATATATATGGATTTTGGAAAGCACATGCAGCAACCACATCGCTAGAAATAAGGAATTATTTTCAAGTCTAGATACAAGAATTTGGTCTGAAGTGATTTTAGGTAATGACAATAAGGTAAAAGTCAATGGTAAAGGTGCGATTGGTGTGTATGCGAAGAATGGTAAAAGAAGAACAATACATGATGTTCTTGGTTTAATGTGTAATTTATTAAGTGTCAGAAAATTTCTAGAGAAAGAGTACAGAGTGTTCTTTAAGAAAAAGGTCTACACTATTTATGACAAATATCCAAGTAAACAATTGATAGCGAGAGTAGAGATGACAAAGAATAGAATGTTTCTGCTGATTATGAGAAATGATTTGACTAACTCTTTGAATGTTTATAAGACTAAGATTTTAGATCAATCATGGTTATGGCATTTGAGGTATGGCAATTTACATTTTGGTGGTTTAGATTTGCTACAGAAGAACCAGATGATAAAAGGATTGCCCAGTATTGAGCAATGAGCAGCCTCATGTGAGAGCTGCATATTGGGAAAGCATCATAGAGATAAATTTGTTTCTAGAGTTTCATATAGAGCAAAAGCACCATTGAATATGGTACACACAGATTTGTGTGGACCGATGAAAACACCTTATTTGACTGGTAATGTTTATTTTATCACTTTCATTGATGATTATAGTTGAAAAACTTGGGTGTAATTGTTGAAACAGAAATATCAATCATTTAATGTGTTTAAATTTTTTAAAGCTATGGCTGAAAAAGAGAGGAACAGATTTATTAAAGTCTTGAGATCAAATAGAGGAGGTGAGTATATGTCAAATGAATTTATGGAATTTTGTCAATATCATGGAATTAAAAGACAGTTTACTGCTCGCTACACTCCACATCAAAACGATGTAGCAGAAAGAAAGAATCGAAGCATTATGGACATGGCTTGAACTATGATGACGGAAAAACATCTTTCAAATGAATATTGGGGAGATGTTGTTACTTGTTTAGTATAAATTCTGAATAGAAGCCCCACGAAGAGTGTGAAGGATCGAGTTCCCCAGCAAACATGGAGTGGTAAGTGTAGCAACATATCTCATTTAAGAAATTTTGGTTGTGTAGCTTATGCACATGTACCTGAAGAGATGAGGAGAAACATAGATGACAGAAGTTAGAAATATATTTTTTTTGGATATAATCAAGAATATAAATCATATAGAATTTTTAATCCCATCACCAAGAAATATGTCATCAACAGAGATGTACTGTTTAAGGAAGAATAAGCATGGGATGGGAGCATTGATAAATTACTTGTTGACGACATAGTTTCATCTCACGCAAAAGATGAAAAAGAAGAATAGGGCACACATGGAGGACAGTCAACTCCACATACACCAATAGTAAGGACACCTGCCGCAACGCCGAGAACTCATGAACATGGTGAACCATCAAGTATTGGAGGACGGCAAGGAACAGGATCAGAGGTAAGTAATGAATTGCATCCTACATTAGCATCATTAAGAAATAGAGTTAGAGGTTAGAATACTAGAAGTTTAAGAGAATTTTATGATCAAAATGAAGAAGTATATCAAGTTTCAAAATTTTCATTTATAGCATGTGATCCTATATATTTTGATGAGGTTGTTAAAAAGGCTGCTTGGATAAAAGAAATGGATGAAAAAATTGATGCCATAGAAATATATAGTACTTGGGATCTTGTAGATTTGCATGAAGATAAAAATTGTATTGGTGTCAAATGGGTCTATAAGACTAAGCTAAATGTTGATGGTGATGTTGAAAAATACAAATCAAGACTTGTAGCTCAGGGGTTTAGTCAACAACCTGGCATTGATTATAATGAGACATTTGCACATGTAGCCACACTTGATACGGTAAGGATGGTATTAGCTATTGCTGCTCATAATAAATGGTATGTACATCAAATGGATGTAATGTCTGCATTTTTAAATGGATCTTTAGAAGAAGAGGTTTGTGTGAGACAACCTCGAGGATATGAAGTTGATGGACAAGAATACAAGGTCTACATATTAAAGAAAGCATTGTATGGATTGAAGCAAGCACTCAGATTTTGGTACATCAAAATTGATGAATACTTGAATAGTGAAGGATTTAGCAGAAGTCCAAGTGAGCCAACATTGTATACAAAGGTAAATCAAGAAGGTATAATACTGATTGTTTGCTTATATGTGGATGATTTAATATTCACTAGAGATATTTCAGTAGATGAGTTCAAGAAAGCCATGGAAATAGAATTTGAGATGATTGATTTAGGAATGATGAAATATTTCCATGGTATTGAAGTAATTAAATCTAAAGATGGTATTTTTATAAGTCAAACTAAGTATGCAAATGATGTATCGAAAATATTGAGAATGATGAATTGTAATCCAGTTGTAACTCCAATTGCAATTGGCACAAAACTCAGTAAGGAAGATAATGGGTCAAAAGTTGATCCAATGTTGTATAAGAGACTAGTTGAAAGTATCATGTACTTAACTGCAACAAGACCTGATAAAATGTTTGTAGTAAGTTTGATTTCAATATTTATGGAATCGCCAAAGAATACCCACTCGCAAGCTGGAAAGAGGATTTTAAGATATATTGTCGTAACACAAAAATTTTAATCCAGTATACATCAAATTCAAATTTTAAATTGATTGGATTTACTAACAATGATTTTGCAGGTTCTATCAATGATAGAAAGAGCACATCTGGATATGTGTTCAGTTTTGGATCGAGATCAATAGCATGGGAGTCAAAGAAGAAACCCATAGTACCACTATCCTCTATTGAGCCAGAGTATGTTGCAACAACAACAGTTGCATGCCATACTGTATGGATGAGAAGAAGTCTTTCTGAGTTACAGCATGAATAGAATGAACCAACTCAAATTTTTTATGACAATAAATCAGCTATTGCACTGTCAAGAAATCATGTCTTTCATAAAAGGAGTAAGCATATTGATACAATGTAACATTTTATTCGAGAAGTGATAAACAAATTTGTTATCAGTGTGGAATTTTGCAGATCAAAAAATCAGTTTGAAGATCTATTTAAAAAATATTTGGGAAAAGAGCTATTTGAGCTTCATAGGAAAAGCATTGGAGTTTGTAAGCTGTAACAGAAAGTTAGTATTAATTTTTTTTTTGAGTGTAGTAATTATGGGGGAGAATGTTGGAATCAGTTAATTACTACACTGCCCAAATTTATTGGCAGATGAAACACATAAAATACAAAACATTAACTGTTGCAATTCTTAAAAGTCACAGCACCGCCACACCACCTTATTTGAACAAAAAACATTTGAATATATCATACTATTAAAATGTGAAGAGCCGTTTTGATGCTACAGAACAGTGTGACCAAAGCACATCTGAATTCTAAAGAGGTAGCACAAATTTTTACTTCTATCAAACTGCAATTAATTTTGTTTTCTATAGAGAAGGGTCAATTTGTAATTAATGACCAACTTAGCCAAAATCCTATAAATACCTAGCTTGTAATCATGTTTGTACGCTCTAAAATACACAACAGAAAGTGGCATAGAGAAACAGAAACAGAGTTGAAACTCTGGAGTTTACTTTGTAATTTTTATTTTTACTCTGTTTCTGAGTGTGAAAAACTCAATTATATTTTAATGTTAGTTTTTTGTATCAGCTAGAGTTTATTTGTGTTAATATGGTTTATTAATTCAATAGAATATGTTTGTTAAGTTTATGGAAGAAGGGGTGATCAGAAAGTTTAAAAATATTGAGCAATGACTTAGCTGTGAGTGTGTTGTAGGTGACTGTGAGTAGTCACAACTAACTGAAATAGTCGTGTTAGTTGTTGTTACTTTTAACAACTAGTTGGAACACCATCTATAGAGTACTATCAGCTGTAATAGCCAACTGCAATAGTCCTGTAGGTGTTTATTTAAGTTTTGTGAGCTTTGTCAGCAAGTCACATCGAGCTGTGTTGTAAGTATTGATTTGAGTTGTAAGTGAAGTTTTAAGTGTTGTTGAAGAAGAGATCGGCACTCCTCTACCTTTCCCACATTATAAATAGGAAAAAAGTTTTATATATTTTTTTTCTTTTTCTTTTTGCATGCTTAGAATGATAAAGTTGTGCAATATCAATGTGGAAATCTATGTAACATAAGAACATAGAAATTGTGGAAATCTATGTAGCATAAGAACATAGAAGCAACATAATGTATTAAAAAAACATGTGTCTTTTATTCATCAACTAGGATAATGTGATGGATTTCATAGCCATCATTCAAGGGATTGATGGACTTCGTTGTCGATGTTAGTATTAGGTGCACTCCTTTGGATATGTTTCTTACTATCAATTTTTCAATAGATAAAATGAAGGCTCATCAAATGCAAGTTGTTTTTTCACTTGCAAGAAAATATATTTACATGCTTCACCCACTTGTAATTGCAATTGCAATTTCAAATGGATATCAAAAAAATGATAACAGATGACAAGTTATCAGTGAATTAACATGAGATATTTTGTTCATTGAAATATAGTAGAAAAAAAAAAGAGAAAAGATAAGGGGATGTGTCTGTCATTAAATAATTCTTTTAGCAAGCGTATGATGTTTACAATTGCATGATCATTCACTATTTCACCATATTTGATGTAGAAATAAAATAGTCTGTTGTTATATTGTGCTGCAACAACTATTTCTACAATAGATCCAATTGCATAATTGTCATTGGAGGACAAACGTTCACTTATTTTCATATTTGAAGAAAGTTTGTGCATTGTGCAAACTTGATTGATTGATTCAAGTATAGTATTTGATAACAACACAATTAAATGTTAGCATCCCCCCGCTCATATTGGCCTTTATTTTTCCTAAAAAACTTACCAATTCAAAAAACAATTCTAGATTGCAGAAAACTACTAAATCATTTGATCAAGTTGTCATCAGCACTACCTGTAATAGTCATTTGTACGTCTTTGTCAACCAAATATGCATGTAATATATTTTCTTTGACGAGAGAATTTTGGTCTTTTTTTTTTGTGAAGGCCCATACATAGCGAAGATACCCCTTAAAAGCATTGTTGAATGATGTTGTACACAATTGTATGATAGTAGATGGTTGCATGATTGTTTCTTTCAATCTGCAAATTACAAAATAAAAGTACATAAGCAAGTTTCAAGCGATAAACAAAAAGCGAAGAAAGCATATCGAATGTTATTTGATTTGTGGACAAGAAAAGAATAAGAGAAAAAAAGTAAGTTAATTGCAACCTCTTTGCACTGTCTATAGTTGATTGTCGAATCTGGTGTTGGACTTCTTGCTTTTGGCACCATGCCAAAGCTTGTCATTGTTTCTGTGATATGTTCAAAGCAATGAATTTTTTTTTCTTTGTTTGGTAGTAAGTTTATATATCACATAGAAATATTTTTCTAACTACATCCATGTCCAGCAATGAAGAAAACCTTCATTTGTAAAAAAAGATTTCAAGTTGTCAAATGCAAAGAAAGAGAATGTAAAAGAAAAAACACATACAAATATATGACAAAAAAATAAAGAGCTTAATGGAATGACCTTGGTTTGAATGGAGAGAATGTAAACACAATAATAGTATAAAAAGAGCAGTTTTTTTGAAGATGTTTTCTTTTTCTTTTCCCAGAAACCAAAAAACTCAATGCCTTCGCTAACAAGTTATTTTATTGGCTTGTTTGGTCCATATGTTTTTTGTTTTGCATAGCTTTCTTTTTATCAGTTTCTTTGTTTTTTGGGGGCATAATAGAATTTTTTTTATTATATGTTTGTACATTTTGTTTTGATCGCTTCCCAAGTACCAAACGACTGTTTTTGTTTTTTCTTGTTTTTACTAGGCACAATGTTTTTATATTTTTCATACTTGAATAACTACAACTGTTTTTTTCCTTTAAATGCAAACAATGAATTCTATGACAAAAATTTTTGTTCGTTATAAACATTGTTCATAGTAAGCTGAAGGTTTTTTTGCGAGAGCTTGAAGTATAAACAAAAAAATAAATCAGATAATGTTGCTAGAAATTAGCAATAAAATAGAATTGTGGTGAGTCCAACAAGCATCTGGAATAGTGAAAACTAGTTCATTAAAACCAGTTCATTATTTTGCAAGGTTGTCCATAAATGATTGTAATGTCCCCAAAATTTGAAAAAAACAAAAATTATAGGCTAACCATTTACTTCTTGAGCTTGACATTATTTAACTCTAAGGAATGTATCGTACTTTGTTTACTGCGTTGTAATGTGATAAGTTGTTCTTACATTCTACTTTCATATTTTCAGATGTGATTATTACTGTATTACTTATGTTGCATTTATGTTGATTACTATCTTGATCTATATTTACACATTGATATGTATGTTAGTTATTTTATTACGTACACATTAATTATAAAGTTGATTATTGTCGTATACAGAATTCTCGCTTAGCTTTGTTATTGAAAAAGGGGTGGAGTGGCGGGGCTAGTTTCACTTGTAACCACCTGAGAGGTAATTGTTTTCTACTTGTCACATCGGGATTACTTAGTTCTTACGAACTAACGCATCTATTTCCTTGTCGCCTGCAGGTGCACTTGACGACGGAAACTACTTAGAGAATATGAACAAGTCCTGCTCTCTGTTTGTCACTAAAGTTCCACTTGTAAAGCGAGGGACTTACAGTGCTATCCTAGTAGTTACTATAATTTATATTAGTTGATATTTACACCGGGCGGGGTGTTTCAGTAGACTATGTTGTCCGGATTACTTTTATTGTTGTTACAGATTTATTGACGGGGTTGTAATTACCATTGTAATTAATACTTACATGATTCATGTTTTATATGGTATCGATATGTTAAAACTTGGTTCATGTGTTGATATGGTATTTAACACTTGGGAGACTTGGTTTATGTCTTAACATGGTTTTGGTGTAATATTTAAAACCATACCATTAGCCCTTTCATGGCATAATTCGCATGCCATGGAATATGGCTAAAACTATGTTTTCGATGCATAATTTACATAGCACATTGATTTAATACTTGGCTCCATGTTTTAAAGGGTGATATAAACTATATAATGTGGGTTTCAAATTTGGTTGATGGAGCTACGGTGGCGACATTAATGTGCATCGAAATACATGGGACTCAAGCTTAGGGCTTGGGTCACACGTTGGTTTGGACCATTTGCATGAGGGCTGCATGAGCTCTGCCTCTATGCTGTGTGTTGGAGTGGATCTTGGGAGGATAGCTACGATAGAAGGCACGTATCCATTCTGATTTGGGAACGTTGCTTGTTTGTTCAGTTTGGTTTTCAAGCATACTCGTCATCATGGCCTCAAATTTGTGTTACAGGTTGCAGGGTATGAATAAATAGTGGTCATGGTTCATGGTTAGCTCTGTGGGAAAAACCATACCCATTCGGGTAAGCCTATTGTAACAAGTTTTTAACTTGTTCCCTCATTTGCTTAGTTGTTGTGATAAAGTTAATACTCGTCGTGGGTTTGAATGCTTGCCTCTGGTTTCTAATGGTTGTGTTTTGGGAAAGGGGTCTATCTGTAATCTTAATGAGTAAAGAATCAGGTATGCATTAGGACTTGGGGTTTTTCTGTAAACTACCCCCAATTTTTTTTTTGTTTTCCTCATAGCATTGTAATTTTTGCATGATACATCATTCTCGAAATGTAAATTCATCTTGGGAAAAATGTGAGTTTTCAATTGTACATCATGGTCTCACTATCTAACCCTTTCCTGAAACTACACCAGGTTGTTAATTAGATAAGAAAAACTGTGAAAACATGTCTCTGAGGGTTATTAGTTGAATTTGATACATTTTCTTCCGGATTACTTTGCTTAAAGGTCCTACTATCAGTAGAGTAAAACTCATGGTTGATATTTTTGCTTACTTGGCTCCGTCTAACCACCCTCTTCATGTGACAGGTGCAGGAAGGTTCAAGAAGGCTTGCCTACATAAAAACACTATAACTCTTTGCTTAGAATGCTTAAAAACAACACAACGCTACCTAGACATAAATATAAATATTTTATTTTATAAAGTTCTAATGTATTGGATTCTTATGCAGGTTGAATTTCATTTTTA
The DNA here is from genome assembly GCA_001517045.1 of Pseudotsuga menziesii. Taxonomy (NCBI): domain Eukaryota; kingdom Viridiplantae; phylum Streptophyta; class Pinopsida; order Pinales; family Pinaceae; genus Pseudotsuga; species Pseudotsuga menziesii. Next base: position 26,085 of record LPNX010258779.1, read on the forward strand.
AAAGGGGGCTCGAACGTTCTAGGGCTTAACCAAAATCTACATACGTACAAGCGTATAAACGCTATCCTAAGGTGCTAAGAGCAAGGTTCATGTCTGAACAAGGTTTCGACTATGTTGACATTAGCCGAGGGTGACAGCCAACCCAAACTCCACAATTCGAAGATGAGGGTAATCAAAGGATGTTCTATGTGTCCTTGGTTGACCATGCAATTTCCACCTCAGAGTAATTTCAAGACAAGCACAGTCTGTGATGGTCCCCTTAGTCACATGGGTTATGGTGTGTTGTCAACTGCCAAAAGCCTTAGTTGTCCTTCTATAATTAAAATGGTCTTTAATGCTTTTGTACCTACGGCCTCAGGGTCAGTTAAGAGTCAACTCCAAGGTGCCATCCATTCAGTGGTAATATACAGGACTTGGTATTTGGTGTTCAAGCTCTTTCGAACCAGAACCGGCATGGGTCCGAAGATTTGTCCACAAGAAGGAAAAATATTGGTGATCTGCCTTTACCCCACCCGCAGCAAAACGGGTACGAGTCTGTTTATGCCAGGTGAGGCTGGGGAACTTCGTCCATTTCAATTATTAGTAACAGGTATACAACTTCCTGTGCCGTAACTGTTTACTTTGTTCCTTTGGGGTTTCAGGGTTAACGTCCCACTGAGGAAAAATGTGATCCTTACTACTTGGTTTTGCAGGTTCCAAGCGCGTGGTCTCTCGGTCGGGTGCAAGAGTCCTTCTCGTGGTAAGCAGACTTATCAACCTAAGGTTGAGATCTCTGTTGGCTGTAGGACATTGCAAGGTTAGAGAGGGTTTCGTGTTTGGCGCCGGTATGGGGAACCAAGGGTTCCAAGGGTTGATTGGCTAGTGGTTTGATGAAATCTCTAATATGTAATAGTAACTCAAAAAGGGCTACAGTGTAGCAAGTCCACTACCTTGTAATTACAATATTTTACATTTTCTTGCTTTGTAATAATTTTTGGACTATCTGGTTCCTTGAGGGACTGTAAAAGATTTTCCTTTTTGAGTTTTTGTTTTAAGCAGTGATATTGGGTGTGAAAAAGGCCCTACTATGTTTTTGAGGGCTTCACGTTATAAGCCTCTCCGTAAATGAAAGATTAAAGTTTTGAACAGGAACTTAGATTTATTTGGTCGCATTATTTATTTTATTTAGCACGGTAGTCTTACATTGTGTTTATATGAAGAAAGAAAAATTAGATGTGATGCTGCAATTCGTTCTTTCTAGGTCTGATAACTCCCGGGGTTTCACCATCCTTCGAACTCACCTCCTTTACTGTGCTAGGGAGGAATACCTTTTTCATGAAACCAATAGGGTACTGACTTGTAGGTTTTTCTCGGTACCTCACTTCACCCTTGCAGAACCTTAGATTTTGATGGTGGTTGAGAGGGTAACCATACCCTACGATTTCCCCAGCTCCAACCAAAATCCTTACTTGGGAGCCTTGCATGTGAGTGGGTGTGTGTGAATGGAAGCGCGTAGCACATAGGGTTATGCCATTTTGTCAAGGAAACATATTTTATGCTCGTTTACTTCTTAGGAATAAACCCCACCCATCGAAGGCTACCCAACGCGAAAAAAAATCAGGAGTTCCTATGGCTACGTGGACCCGTTAGAGGCCAAATATTCCTGTTTGGAAGAAAATATTTCAGGTATTAGGTGCCCTCTCGAATGATATACGATGTTAAGACATGGTCAACATTTGCTCCAGAGCTTGGTCTCTGCAAGTTTGGGGTCGTGAAGCCTTTCCTCCTTACTCAGCGTTCCTTCCTAGGGTTTTAAAAGGAAGTTCCTCTAGTTTAGCTTTTAAATTAAATATACCAAAACAAACAGTAGAACACGGGCGTAGGGTAGACAATGATCCACCACTGCAGCCTCAGCAACCCCCACCATGACTGACATTAAAACAAAGCTTGGAAAAATAACCTGTGCAGGAATCTAGATCTTAGATACAACATTAATTTATTTATTCTGCAGTGGTTGCTTTACATAAAAAAATAACCATACTAGCGTAAGCA
>LPNX010258779.1:41004-59852 GCA_001517045.1 Pseudotsuga menziesii
ATAAACATCAAAGTAACATCATAATCAATGGGAGTCATGCCCATAAGTCTTAGGTCCAAAATTCGGGATATTACAACCCTCCCCACTTAGAAAAACACTGTTCTTGGTGTTCTAGGGACTCTGAATGAAATCATGAAACAAGGTGGGGTAATCCTTTATCATGGTGGATTCATTCTCCCAAGTAGCCTCATCGGATTTGAAGTGCCTCCATTGCAATTTCAACTAGACTATGGTGCGCTTCTTGAGTTTCACCTCTCTCTTGCCCAATATATGAAGAGGTTCATTGAAAAAATCTCATTCAAGTTCTACATGTAATAAGGACCAATCAATCACATATTTTGTATCGTAAACATATTTCTTTAACAATGATGCATGGAAAAAATTATGGAATCTTATGTACGTGGGTAATGCCAGTTCATATGCCACTGGCCCTCTTTTGGCTAGTATTTCAAAGGGTCCACAAAATCTAGATGCTAACTTACGACACCTACCCAAGCTCAATGAGCTTCTTTTTGATTTTACTTTCAAGTAGACATGGTCACCCATTGATAATATTTATCTTTTCTTTTCTTATCAGCGTAGATTTTCTAGAGATCATGTGCTTCTTTAAGGTTCACGTGGACCTTGGAAACCAACTTTTCCAAGTTCTTTAACAAGTCAGGCCCTAACATGAGTCGATCCACCAGGCCATCCCAAGTAACCGGTGTTCTACACTTTTGTCCATAGATTACCTCAAAGGGACTCATCTTGGCAGAAGTCTGGTATCCATTGTTATATGCAAAATCTGCAGTATGAAGATAATCTTCCCACTTGATGGGGTTGTTCATGACATACATCCTAAGCATGTATTCAACAATCTGTTTTACCCTTTCTATCTACCTGTCTGTGTGCGGGTGATAAGCAGTACTAAAGTTCAAATGCATCTCCAAAATGGAGAATAAATATCTCCAAAAGTTTTCGGTGAACTTAGTATCTCGATCCAAGATGGTTTCCTTTGGTATCCCGTACAATCTAAATATCTCCTTCAAAACGATATCGACAATGTGTACTACCTTGTAGGTCGACTTCACTGGAATGAAGTTTGTTGATTTTGACAATTTGTCAACTACTACAAAGATAGAATCATTTTGTTTCTTACTTTTAGGTATACCTATGATAAAATCCATACTAATAACCTCCCACTTACATTTAGAAATGGGTAATGGCTGCAACAATCCTGAAAGATGTTGGTGCTCAGCTTTGACTAGCATACATTCCTGACATTTCGCGATAAACAACACTATGTTAGCCTTGAAATTAGGCTAGAAAAAGTGTGTCTAAACGACGGATATCATTTTTTGATATTTTGGATGCCCCGAGTAGGGTGTCCGATGAAATTTCGTGAGGATGTTGGACTAAATGTCTCCTCCTTCCAGAACATACAATCTCTCCTTGGACCATAGCAGTCTCATTTCACCTACTTTGTACTCTTTTTGTTGTTGAAACAACCTGTCCTCTTGGACCTTCTTAAGGATATCCACATAGAAAGGGTAAACTCTGTTGGTCATTCTATTCCTCTCGTGTAAATCCGAATTGGTTTGACTTAAATTCACTTCATATATCATATGAGTTTGTCGGCTCAAAGCATCAACAATCTTGTTCTCTTTTCCCTTAATATGCTTTAGCTTGAAATAGTACTCACTCAGGAAGGCCAACCATTTGTATTGCCTGACATTCATATATGGATGCTCAAATAAATATTTTAGACTCATATTGTCTGTATTCAGAAGGAATTTCCTTCCCATGAGGTAGTACCTCCACATCTTCAAGGTGTGACTGATGACGGCTAATTTAAGATCATGTGTGGGGTAGTTCACTTCATGTTCTTTTAACTTTCACAATTCATACCAGATTGCGTAATCGTTCTGCAATAGGACTCCTTCGATCCCTTCCTTTCTTGCATCCATGCAAACAACGAAATCCTCAACCGGATCTGCAATTTGTAGTATTGGTGCAGTCGCCAAAAGCTGCTTAATATTTTGAAAACTTCCCTCTCACTTGGTTTTACATAAGAACTTATTTATATTCTTTTGCAAATAGGTCATGGGACAAGCTATTCTCGAGAAGTTTTCAATGAACTTCCGATAATATCCAGCTAATCCCAAAAAGGATCTAATGTCGATGACAATAGTTGGGGTAGGCCAATCCTCTATGGCTCTAATATTTTTCGGGTCCATAGCTATCCTTGTCTTGGAGATGATGTGACCCAAGTACTGTATTTGTAGTTTGTAAAAATCACATTTACTAAACTTGGCATAGAGCTGGTGTTCTTGTAACACCTATAGGACTATGCGGAGGTGTTCCTCGTGCTCCTCTTTACTCTTAGAGTAAACTAGGATTTCATCTATAAAGACCAAAACAAATTTATCCAGATATTTACTTAATATATTGTTCATCATACATATAAAGTTTGCGGGTGCATTGGTCAACCCGAATGGAATTACTACAAACTCGTAGTGACTGTACCTTGTACGAAAGATGGTTTTGTGAATATCCTTGTCGTGAATCCGTACCTGATGGTACCTGGATCGCAGGTCGATCTTGAAAATATCTTGGATCCTCCTACTTGATCGAACAAGTCATCGATCCTAGGGAGTGGGTATTGGTTCTTAATAGTCATCTTGTTAAGATGACAATAATCGATGGAGATTTGCATCGTACTACCCTTTTTCTTTATGAAAAGTATTGGTGCTCCTAAAGGGGACACACTTGGTCGGATGTATCATTTCTCTATCAATTTCTGCAACTATAGTTTGAGTTCCACCAATTCTGGTGCACTCACTGATCGTGGTGTCAATTCTATGGAAAAATCTAGGTCTCGTTTTGGAGGTAATCTTGGGATCTCCTCAAAAAATACGTCCTTGAAATCTACACGAACTAGAATGTACTCTATGTGTTGTTCTCTCTCAACCTCTATGTCTTGGATGTTTACTGCAAACAGTTTGCAGCCTTTCCTAATGCACTTCTTTGCTTGTAAAGAAGATATCTGCCTCACAGAAAATTTATTCGGTATGCCCTGATTCTTTACTTGATTCCCTTGGCTATCCATACACATGATTGACTTGTGTAATAAATCGAGCATGACATGGTGTTGTTCCAACTAGTCCACATCAATAACTATATCATATGATCCTAAGGATATGATTTTTTCACGTTTACTCTAGTAGGGAAACCATTTAGGCTTACCTCACAATCATTAACTATTTTTGAAACATTATGTTTTGTACCTATGGATAACTACACCAGCCAAAGTTTATCATGTTTAAATTTTCCTAGTTTACATACATCAACAATATTAGGTGATACATAGCTCCAGCAAGCACCGGGGTCAATCAGTATTGAAATAGAAGTGTTCAAGATATTACCTTCTATCTCAACCATGGTAGCCTAATGGTATTCCTGTTGGCCAACCAAGGATGCATAAATTCGTGGTTCCACCTATGTCCTCTACCGTTGGTTCTTCCTGCAAGTTGTGTAAGACCCCATTGGTCTTACTCTTATAGTTCCGAGCATAATGATGCCCTTGGAATTTCCATCATTTAATTTCCAGTGGGCAAACATTGGCTCCCACATTTCCAGCTAGCTTGTTAGATTTGGAGCTGGTACATATGGATTTGTACTTTTTTTGTTGAAGTTCTTGTTGGATGGAAAGTTGTTGTTCTATTTTCTATACGGTGGTGGGTTAAAACCTAGTTTATGGTTATCCGAGAAGTTCTTAGACATATCTCTGTTTTTGTTGAGGTTCTCTTGCCTTAGTTGTTCGTGCTCATAGCAAATCCTAGCTTTTTGTAAAGTGGTGTCAAATGTTTTAGGCATGTCGAATTCAATCCTCTCCCAAAAGTTGGGAGGAAGACATCCAAAAAAATGTTGTATTTTTTCTTTCTTGTCATTGATGTAAGGTACATAATGCAACAGATCCAAAATTATGTTAATAAAAGCATCCATAGTCATGGATCCCATACGAAACTCGTGAAACTCTTTTAGTTTTCTGTCAAAAAATATTTCCGACATGTATTTTTCTTGGAAAATATTGTGGAACTTACTCCACCTTATTTCTCTGAACTCATCTTTCTTGGTATTATTCAAATCTCTCCACCATCTAGCTGCTTTGTCATTTAAGTTATATATGGATAGAGGAGCTTTCATCTTGCTATAATAGTTATGAACTTGAAAATATTTTCTCATACTCAACAACCACTCTTTAGCTTTTTCTCCCGTATTGATCCCCCCTGCATAGGTTGGGGATTATTTTCGGAACTCTCCCTCAATATTGTCGTCATTTCTCAATTTCTTTCTGCATGGGGAAAGAGAATCATCACTAGAAATACCATGATAATCTCCTTCCAGAGGTTCATGGGTGTGCTCTTCTTTTCCTTCTTCTCTTGGGTTGCTAGCTTGTTTATGATAAAATTCTTTCTTGAACCTATTTGTGGAATGAGTGGGTTTTCCTTGCGGGCTTCCTCACGTCACGTTTTGCAACAATGCTTCATTAATTGCTTGTTGTTCCTTTCTTTCATTCACATTATCATCTATGAAACTTTACAGGTCTGCTTGGAGACTTTCTATGGTTTTCATCATATCAGAATTCAGTTCCACCACCAGTTCTACTTCCTAGGTGGGGGTATTCAACTTCCTTTTCCAGTTGTTATCTTCTTCAGTGTTCATGATCTGAACTATTCTTTTTAAAATCCTGTAGTTGCAAATTTTTCTTAACAAGATAAATTTCTATTAGTTAAAAAAAAAAATTCATACTTTATTTTCCTTGCTACGAATGTCTAGTACATCCATTTGGTCTCTTAGTGTTCAAACTGGGCACTAATACCACTTGTAATGTACCCAAAATTTGAATTTTTTTTTTATAGGCTAACCATTTATTGCATGAGCTGGACATTATTTAACTCTGCGGAATGTATCGTACTTTGTTTATAGTGATGTAACGTCGTAAGATATTCTTACGTCCTACTTTCATATTTCTAGATGTGATTATTACTGTATTAATTACGTTGTCTTGATGTTGATTACTATCTTGATCTATGGTTACACATTGATATGTATGTTAGTTATTTGATTATGTACTCATTGGTTATAAAGTTGATTACTATCATATACACAATCCTCACTTAACTTTGTTATTGAAAAAGGGGTGGAGTGGCGTGGCTAGTTTCCCTTGTAACCACGTGAGAGGGAATTATTTTCTACTTGTCACATTGGGCTTACTTAGTTCTTACGAACTAACGCATTTATTTCTTTGTCGCGTACAGGTGCACTTGACGACGAAAACTGCATANCCACGTGAGAGGTAATTATTTTCTACTTGTCACATTGGGCTTACTTAGTTCTTACGAACTAACGCATTTATTTCTTTGTCGCGTACAGGTGCACTTGACGACGAAAACTGCATAGAGAAGCTGAACAAGTCCTACTGTTCGTTCGTCACTAAAGTTCCAATTGGGCATAGAGGGACTTACAATCATATCCTAGTAGTTACTATAATTGTTATTAGTTGATAATCACACGAGGAGGGGTGTTTCACTAGACTATGTTGTTCGGATTAATTTTATTGTTTTTACAGATTTGTTGATGAGGTTGTAATTACCATTGTAATTCATACTTACATGATTCACGTTTTATATGGTATTGATATGTTATAACTTGGTTCATGTGTTGATATGGTATTTAACACTTGGGAGACTTGGTTTATGTCTTAACATGGTTTTGGTGTAATATTTAAAACCATACCATTTTCCCTTCCATGGCATATTTCATATGCCATGGAATATGGCTAAACCTATGTATTCGATGCATAATTTACATGGCACATTGATTTAATACTTTGCTCTGTGTTTTAAAGGGTGATATAAACTATACAATGTGGGTTTCGAATTTGGTTGATGGAGGCTAGGGTGGCGAGAGTAATGTTCATCAAAATGCGTGGGCCTCAAACTTAGGGATTAGGTCACGCGTTGGTTTGGATCATTTGCACCAAGGCTGTGTGAGCTCTCCCTCAGTGCTACGAGCTTATGAGGCTAGCTGCGATGGAAGGTACGTATCCATTCTAGTTTGGCATCGTTGTTTGTCTGTTTAGTTTGGTTTTTTATGTGTACTCCTCATCGTGGCGTCTACTTTGTGTTGCAGGGTTGCAAGGTGTGAAGCAATTGTGGTTGTGGTTCATGGTTAGCTCTGTGGGAAAAACCATACCCATTCGGGTAGTTCTTGTTGTGATAGAGTTAACACTCGTCGTGGGTTTCAATGGCTTGCTCTAGTTTCTAATGGTTATGTTTTGGGAAAGGGGTCTATATGTAATCTTAATAAGCAAAGCATCAGGAATGCGTTAGGACTTTAGGATTTTCTTGTTGGGGTTTAGATCATTCGGGCCGAAACTTTAATGTATTCAGATTTTATTAATGGAAACTCTGTGTGGAAAATGTGACTGGGTAACTCTCAACAGGCTCTGCTTATTGTAAATTAAGTTTATATTATTGGAATTGGTGGCAGCACCATTGCTTACAATGGTGCAAGGCCGAGGTTAAACAACTGTGTAAATCCTTAATGGTTTGATAATGATTTTGTTTATGTATATAAACAGTAATTGCATACTATGTTGATTTTGTAGTTATAATTCTTATTAATGGACTCTATGAATTCACAATTAGTGTTTCAATTCCTTATATGAAATCATTACTATTTTGTTGGCCTTTGGAGCCATGCCGTGAAGGGCAATGGTGTTCCCCCCATTTACACTACGACTCTGTAGTTAGATGAATGGATTAATGTTATTATATTTTAATTCATTATTATGGTTTTGTTGTGTATTTAAAAATATAAGAGCCGACAGTGGGGATGACCCTTCGATTGGAAATCGTCGTTGTTGGTATATCGTTGATAGGTTTTAATGGGTTTTATAATATTGTTTAAAGTTGTGTAAGAAAAGGGCCATAGCTTTGGATGGAACCCTTCAGTGGATGTCGTGGCTATTAACATAGCGTTGGAAAGGTTGCGTTACTATTTAAATGCTTTGTTAATGTATAGGGTCGAGGGCCGTAGTTACATAGTTTATTTTTAAATAGGTATTTCGACCACTGTGTATAGGTTAGATGTATTTTATTTACATCATGTGTATTTATATATCATGGCTGAAGTTAAAATACTACGGCATTGGTAGAAAACTTAATAGTGAACAAAAGACTCGAGAGGAATCCATCGTGGGTCGCTATGGATGTAAATGTTTATAAATGTAAGGGCTTGTTTTGGGCATGGAGCCTACACGAATTGAACCTGTGATCTGTTGGCTAATTTTAGTTAGTCATGTATATATATCGTTATGGTTGATTTTGTTATGAATTTAATTGATTTATTATGTTGGTAGTTTCTTTACTCAATACTATTTCGTGGATGTAGTGGGTATAATAATATATATTTTGATTTAATGTGGATTCTTGTGTAGTTAAAGAATATGTCATGGACCATTAAATGGTCTCGTCTCGATATCTTTACTGTAGATTTGATTTATGGATTTATTTGCTTAATGGTTTAAACTTCATTCTTCGTAGAAATATATATAGACCCTCAGAGGTCTTCATTGGGTTTTTTTTTATCTTTATTAGATAATTATTCTCAAGTATAGAATAATGTGTTTATAGTATTGCTTAATTAGAATACGATTATGTTTATACTTAGTGTTATATAAATGATTTATTTACTAGGTTTTGTGTACTATAATTTAGTTAATTGTATTTTATATTTATGTTTTGTTTATAACTTACCGTGGATTAGGATTTTATTCATATATATAATTATTCTCGCAATATGAAATCTACTAGTGGAATCTATAGGTAAAATTAACATATAGACCCTATGTAGAGCAATTTCTAGTTTTTAGGAAAATACATTTTTAAGATATGAAATAAAATGTAGAAATACAATTGGAAAGACAACACCCTTAAATGCCTTCGAGACAAAAATACATTTGATCCTAGGGTTCAAAGATAATACATAAAATATTCTAAACGTGAAATAAATTGCAGACATAGGGTTAGAAAATTAACATAAACCCTTAATTATTCTATAAGAAATTATAAGGGACAATGGAATGGAAAAAAAATCAAGAACCTCATACTTGTATGGTGAAGCTATTCCAATGGTTGAAAATGTGCACACTCAATTACCCAGCATTAATAATTCATAGACAGATCTGACCTAAGTATAGATGACCAATTGACTTGGGAACTACCACGCTCCACCCAACCATGACTCAGAACCGTTCATGGTTCTAATCTGGATATCCCCAAGCTAGTTCCAACATGCAAGTAGCTTAGAGCTCCTAAGATAAGGCTTCCCTAACTTGGATATCATGTCTGAATCATTTCTCCTTTTTCCTCTTAGGAAAATGTTCTCCAAAACTCTCTTGAGAATAATTAGGCATAATAGTGAATCCAAAAAGATGGAAGAGTTCCCCAAGCCTCTCTTTAGCTTGGGTCTTTATAGGCAAACTTTTCATTCAAAGGGCCAGTTAAATCAAGAATCTTTTAATTTCTTGATTTAACCCTTTTATTTAACTTAGGTGCTTTTTAATATTTAACTTACTAGAACTTTTAACTAGTTCGTATTTGGACTTTTGTAGGTATTCTACTATTTAATTATTTTTAAGTAATAATAATAATAAATAAAGTCTCTCTTTCTTTTCATACTTTTAATATTATTACTATGTTTAGTTTTACACATACCATATATATATATATATATATATATATAACATTTGTCTTTGGGTATCATATAACATGATCCCTAAAGTTATGACACTTCTTCAATTAAGGCCATTAGGTAGGTGGTTTGGTCTACTAGGCTAGGCAAATCTAAACATCCTTGCATCTTGGATTCCCTCATATAACATGGTAGTTCTTCAGTACTTGATGATATACAAAAATTCAATATTTCATTTAATCACTTGTAAATAACTGAGATGAGATCAATAGTTTACTCGATTCGTTTTCACTCAAAATCATTAATTCTTTTCACTAACTCCTAGCTCTTATCGAGATCCCATACTCATCGCTAAAAATTAGGGAGTTACAAACTTAGTGTAACTTGAGAGCTCCTCACTAAGCACTAATGCTAGGATCAACTTGTAGGATACACCTAGGGATAGAATGGCCAAGGGTTCGATGTTCCAGAGCTTATTCTCAACATCAACTTGGAAGCTTATAGGGCTTATTCCCAACGCTTCCAATTTATCTTTTCATATGCTTTAGAGCTTCATGCTCAACACAACATAAACACTTATGTGCTCCAGAGCTTCTTGCTCAACACAACATAAACACTCATGTGCTCGAGATCTTCTCTCTCAACACAAAACATCTTAAATACTTATGTGCTCGAGAGCTCCTCACTCAACACAAAACATCTCATCAACCATGTGCTTCAAGGTCGACGCCCAACACACACACACACACACACACACACACACACACACACACATATATATATATATATATATATCATATGCAATTGGATTACTCCCAATATATCAAACAAATCATGATGTTCATATGCAAAGGGGTCTTTGATTGAGTATATCAAAATAAACATCAAAGTAACATCATAATGATCAGTGGGACTCATGCCCATAAATGTTAGGTCCAAAATTAGGGATATTACAATGATTAGGAATTGACCCTCAATCAGTTGTTAGTTTTGATGTTTTTAATGTCAAGTGTTTCATTTCCATAAACATCCACAATTTTCTTCTGAGCAATGTTTCTTGTAACATGTCAATGTGAAAGTCTGTAGCTAGCACAAATTATATATTGCTTATGCAATTTGATAGCAAGTGATCCAAGTTTTTGAAAAGCTTATGAAGCATAGAATGTGGTTTAACATAAGTTTTTATTAAATTCAACACAATTCCATTATAATATACTGTTTTAGTGGAAATAGACTATCGATTTTCCCTTGTAATTCTCTAATTTGATTATAGGAATGTCTTCTCTCACCATTGTAAGAATGCCATGAACCAAAACAATGGTAGGAAGTTGTATTGTTCAATGAATCTTCTCTCAGTAGGTGCTTCATGGAAGTATGTTTCTTGAATACCTATGATGTCAGATTACATCAAATCATGGTCACTCGCAACACTTTCATTGTGCAAGCGCAAGGTTGCAAGATGTGGGTGTTGAGTGTACAAGTGATCAAATATTGAACAGTTGGTATTGAATTTAGGCTATATTGAAATTGCTAACGACAATGTTTTTGTAATCTATCTATTTCAATAAATACTTTTGGGGAAGGAGAGAAATTTGTTTCTTCTATCCTATTCAAAATATAAAGACAGTTGATGTCCTTGACACCAGACAAGGCTGTGTAAAAAAGCCCATGTTTTGTAACTCCTTTTGGATCAAATTCCATTTTTTTCATTGTTACTCATTGTGATCTATGAATTGTGCATGCGCATGCTAGTTGAGATTGGAATTACGTTCTCATTACATTAGTTCAACTTTCAGAATTTGTCTGCGTTGAGATTGGAATTGCGTTCTCATTACATTAGTTCGACTTTCAGAATTTGTCTGCGTTGTGACTCTTTTTATTGTTGTCCATTCATTTTGGATGGCATTTGTCAATAAATGTTGCATTTTTGTTCTTCCTTTCAAACTTATTTTTGTGTCTTATAATTCTATTCGAATAAGATAATCATTACGTTATGTATAATTATCTAAACAAGCCTTTTGCACCATTAACACACCCATCATCGATTGAGTAGTTCGCTACTATTACTTCAACAAGTATGTTTTTTTTTCAGAGTTATCATATAAGGAAGCGGTGTTGATTTCAACATGTTTGTGTCTTTTTCAAGCAAGTCGATTTTTTCTATCATGAGCAACCAGGGAAATTATCTCTATATTGACAGTTGTTAACATATTTGAATTATGTTGTTGCACGTGTTTGTTTCTGTAAAAGTAGTATGGGAAAATTGGATCCATTGGTGGTGTCTTGTAACAACGTTGGTTTAAGAAGTCAGCGCCATTAAGAATTTGTGAACATGTTCTAATTCTATTAAATATATATGAATTCTTTGTCCTTTTTGTGTGACAATTGTTTTTAACTCATACAATTTGAGACTTCATTAATTAACAAGAGTCACAATTGTGCATACTCCTTTGTTAGCAGCTCAAGTGTATTGGAATTTAGAGGAATCGTGTTTAAAGATCCTAATGGTAATCTTAGAGCAGAATGGACAGTGACACCATCTACATTGTATGTATGCAACTTTTCTAGTAAATGCAATGATTGGGCCTTTTTTTTCAAAGGATTGCTGCTAATTTGTTTGTCATAATAGTGCCAAAGCCCATGGAAAATTGATTTTGTTATATGGATTTGGCATGTTCCTGCTCCTCTCGTTAAAACAAATTAATTTTATTATGAGGATCATTTTTCTTTTTGGTAACTATTTCTTTTGGTACTGATTATTGCTTAGGATTTAGTGTTTTTCTAAGAACATGAAATTGATCTATCCATAGCAAGAATGGATTCTCTACTAGTTTGTAAATGTCATTTTATTGTATTGGGTGGTTGTGAGCTTTATGCATAAGATCAATTTGAATATCATATTGTTCAAAAGACGACATTGTACAGAGTTTATTTGTCGATGAATTTGGCATAGACATCTTTTCAGATTTGAGTTCGAGCATCTCAATTGTAGTGTCGACCTCACCCCGTTTTTTAGTTGTCTTTGCGACAAACTTGAGCTCAGTGATATCTACTATTTCCTTGTAAACCATAAATAATTGAAACCATGATTTGAAATGTTTTTTGAGAGATATGTATTTGTCTCTATGTGGTAGATACAAAATCAGTTTTTCTCTAAAATAGTTTCGGAGGTCTTTTTCTCCGTTATCGCGTATATAATGTATGATACATGTTCTATTTCTTTTTATTGTGGTTGCATGAATGGATGAATAAGAATATGCATATTCTGCCAAAGAAATAATTTCAATATCAGCAGGGCGTATGATGTATTTGTCCGAAACAGAGGCAGAGACAATGTCCTCTGATTCATCAAGGTCTTGCTGCAACAACAACAACGAAGGTCCTTTTAAAATAAATGTTTTTTTATCATATGGTGCAATGTTTAGGAACATTGTTTTTTCTTGAACTAAAAGGATATGAAGGGAAAACATGGGATGCTTTTCTAGAGGAAATTTGTTACATATTTAGAAAAGCATTTCCAATTTTGGGTATGGTTTCAATTTTACCATCATTATTTTTTGTAACAGAAACAGAAAGAGGGATTATATTAACAGGCTGTGCACAGCCATTCAGTACATCAGTGAAAGAAAATATAAGGCCGGCAAGGCAAAAATGCTACACACCAGACATGTTCCATTTCCCAAAAGAGAGAGCATATGATTGTTTCAGGACTACATGCTATACGGGTAGTATATACCCTCACGAACTGACTACAAAGCAAAGTGCAGCGATACATAACCCATACAAAACTGGAACATAATAACCCATACTAAACTGAAACATAAACAACAAAAGATAGAAGTCAGGTGCCTTTCTGAGGCCTGGTCTGTTGAACAGATTCTTCTTCCATAGGCTGGTCAGCAGTTTCATTGACGCCATTAACCCTGCTTTCTTGATTCATAGAAACAAGCTTTCGAAGATCTTCTTCTATGCGTTCTACTCTGCCCAACAGCTCGAGCAGGTTGCTTTCAAGGTCGTCTATGCGGGCACCATTATTGCTGACCTCCAAAGATGTTCTACTCACAGTCTCACTCATACTCTTTATTTCCTTAGCCATTTCCTTGTTGTCCATTACCCCTATGGCTGTCATCTCGTATAGCCTGCGTAAATTCTTCATTATATCCTGTAGCCCAGGGTTGTTGCCAAAGTGAGCCATTCTGCCAGAGTCAGACGTGATTGCTATTCGGAAAAACTGAGAATGCAAAGAGGAAAATGCAGTGTATGCAATTTCTTGCTGCAGGGCTGATTCTCTCCAGAGGTTGGTTATTTCTTGCTGCAAAGCAGAACCCCAAGAATTATCTGAGCAAGACAAAGTTCCCAGGGCGTCTTTCTTCCAACCGGAGCATAGGCATCCCAGAACCCTTTCCTGCCTGTCGATTCGGAGAGAAAAGGTGTCAACCTGATAATCGATTTCCCAAGATGCAGAAGGGTAACAACATTGACAGGAGAAGAGGGCGGACAGCGCGAGGCGTTCTTTTATAAAGGATCGGATGAGGGGGAGCCCATGCCAAGGAATTCCCTGCAGACTCCCACCTCCAACTCCTTCTACCACATGCAGTAAGAAAATTACAGAACTGGGAGAGCTGAGACCCGAACCTGGAGAGCAACAATGAGACAAGCCAAGACAAGGATTCGCCATGAAGACGGAGAAAGAAGTCCCCCGATCGTGCGAGAAGGAGTGACAATAAATTGGGAGCCTGGAGGGAGTTAAAACCGCAGCTGCCGAGGAGGGAAGAGCTATCCACGCGGCCACCACAGAAGAACAGACAGGACGAGACCATAAATGCGAATAGCCGCCAAGAGGAAGGGGAAGGTGGGAGCCAGCTGGAGGGAGGAGGCGAGGGAAGGAGAGGCGGTCAATGGGAGGGATAAGGAAAAGGGAAGGGGGGATAAGGAGAAAGAAAAAGGGAGAGGGGGGAAGAAAAAAGAGAAGGAGGATGGAAAAAAAACCAAGGGAGAGGGAAGAAATGAAATCAACAAAACTCCAAATGTGTTCCCCGAAAGATAAGAACTTCACTTCATAGACTTGCCTGATGATATTGCGAGAAAGAATTCTAAATCCTCTCGTCATGGGATGACTTTGAAGAATGGAGGGTCGCCATCCTGACTGAAGTGGCCTTGGGGGAGACTGGCTCCAACATTGGCCATGATATTTGCTTCCTTATTATTCTGGCGAAGAATGTGATAAAACTCGATGGATTGAGACAGAAGAAGCTTAGCCTTTTTATATAATCTACGACATTTGATATCTCCTGAGGGATACCCATTGATCATCTTATAGATGACATGCCTAGAGTCACCAAAGACCAAAACTTTCTGGAGTTTTTTGTCCCGAATAAGATGGAGACCCTGGAGAAGAGCCATCCATTCTGCTTCATTGTTGGTTCTAGGGCCAAGACCCCAAGAAAATCTATGTTCCACTTGTCCTCCGGGATCCACTAGAATCCCACCCGCACCTGCCACCCCTGGATTACATTTCGAAGCGCCATCGAAGAAGAAGGAGAAATAATTTTTGTCCCTGAGCCAGGACTGAAATTCGTTGGTGGAAAGTCGCACTTCCCAATGGAGAGGATGGCTGGATTTAGTTGTCCTTCCAGAGACAAATTTGGACTGAAGGGAGCTGTTTTCTTTTAAAAATTGTTTACACCATTTGGCATAGGGGTCAGAGATAGTTTCTTGCTAAGGGTAACTGATGTTATTCGAGGCGAATTTTTTAGCTATCATTCCTATGGTTTTTGCTGCGATTTGGACTGGGATGGCCTTTTGTTCCTTGAAGATGGCACGATTTCTGGCGAGCCGTAATTGCGAGCATAGGTATTTTGGAATGACTTCCCATATACGACTTAGGATGGGCTTCTTACTCAAGGAGCCTGGGAAAAGAGTCGCCCAATCTTTGAGGAGCTGGAAAGCGTTGTCTGGAAGATCTCTGTTGAGAGCCATAGGGAGGATGAGCTTCCAAGCCATCATGGAGACTTCGCATTGAAGAAAGAGGTGGCTGGAGGTATCTTCGGCTGAGTTACACAAGGCACATCGAGATGGGCCAAGAATGCCTCTTTTTATTAAGTTTTTTGCCGTTAAGAGCTTGTTATGTAGAAGAAGCCACATGAAAATGTTGACCTTAGGAATGCTATCAGGATGCCAAACCATTTTCCATACTTTTTCTATCATCGACTGCTCCCTAGATATTATTTTGTAACCTTCTTTCATAGTATACTGCCCTGTTCTTCCCCAACCCAACCGATCCTTAGCCGAGAGACACGATGGAGAAAGACCATTCAGGGAGGAAAATAAGAGATTAGCCACGTCTCTCAGATGGTCTGGAGGGAATATGTCCTTCCACCCCATCCAATGGCCATCCGCATCCCACCGAGACAGATCGAAAAGAGAGAGAATATCCTGCTCGGTCAACCATTCGGATATAGAGTCCAAGCCTGGAAAAGAGGAGCGCTTAGGTTGCCCTAAAATGTTGCTGTTACAGATGTTTATTTTTTTCCCATTGCCGGGGATCCAATAGCAGTTTTCCTTGATTATGTTGATTGTAGCTTTACACAGATGCCAAAGAGTGGTTCCTTTCCCTTTCCATTCGCCATCCAACATTTTGGTCCTTGGTTTCTTGATATATTTTTTCCTGAGCACTTCCTTCCACCATTCTTTTTACCCAGTGACCAATCTCCAAATCAGTTTGGCCCCCATGGCTTTACTTGTGAACTCCGGGTCCCTGATACCTAGCCCCCCATGACTTTTGGCACGCTTGACAATTTCCCATTTGACCAGATGGAAATTCTTCGTTTGAGTTTTCCCTCCCTGCCAAAGAAATTTTATGATTTCTTTACATATGCTGATAATGACCTTCTTTGGAGCTAGAACCATTGAGCTAGTGTAGATTGGGTAGGATAAGAGAATGGACTGAATGAGCACTGACTTTCCTGCTAAGTTTAGCCATCTTGTCCCCAAGGATTGCGCCTTGGCTTTGATTTTCTCAATGACTGGAGTCCACATTGAGGAGGTTAATGATTTTCTGACTACTGGAATGCCCAGATAATTGAAATGAGTCCAGCTAGGATTAGTTTTAATTTGCAAGATCTGCGAGATACTCCGGAGAATGGGGGCAGGACAATTCCAGCTGTAGATTTGACATTTGTTTTTATTTGCTGAGCTCCCAGAGGATTGAAGGAAGAGATCCAGGGGATTTAGGAAGTTTCTTGCAATCTGGGTGGAAGCTATTCCAAGAAAGATAGAGTCATCGGCGAACGGAGCATGATTAATAGGAGGCACACCATTTCTAAAGGATAGGCCCGGGAGGGAACCTTCAGAGAGGAGTCTAGTCAGTCTTCTGCTAAGGGAATCAACAACCAGGATGTAGAGAAAAGGGGAGAGCGGACATCCTTGTCTTACCCCACAAGAGGCTTTGAAGAATTCAGAGGGTCTACCATTGATGAGAGGGGCTATCTAGGGGGATGAGATGCAGGCTTGAACTTGCTTAATGAAGACAGGGGGGAATCCAAATTTTTCCATAACCATGATGATGAAGGAATGTCTCAATCTATCAAAGGCATTGGCCAAATCCAACTTGATGGCCATCCCGGGCTCTTTTCGTTTAGTGCTTGAGTGGATCGCTTCTTGCACCAAGAGGATATTATCACTTATATGTCTGCCAGAAACGAAACCACCTTGATTGGGGGAGATAAGGGTGGGGATGATTTGTTTGATCCTCAAAGATAGCACTTTCGAGAAGATTTTGTAGGAGGCATTGCATAGGGAAATAGGTCGAAATATTTTAACAGAAGAAGGCTTAGCATCTTTTGGGATGAGAGCCAAAAATGTTGAGTTTGTGGCTCCTCCCATATTTCCTTTTTCCATCCAAGTGATCAAACGCATAAAGTCTCTCTTGATTAGGGGCCAGGAGGTTCTATAGAAGCAGATAGGGAAACCATCCGGGCCTGGGGCCTTGTCCGGATGGAGGCTCCAGATTGCTTTTGTGACTTCTTATTCTACGATAGGAGATTCAAGTTGGGCTTTCATTTGGGGACTGATTAGCGAGGGAATATCGGAGGCCATGTCTTCCATCAGATAGAGAGAGACGTGTTCTTCATCGTTATATAAATGTTCAAAAAATTTCCTTACCTCTGTGCTGATGGCTGCTTGTCCTTGAACGGCTGTGCCATCTTCATTTTTAAGTTCTCTGATTGTGTTCCAACGCTGCCTGTCCCTGCACTGATTTTGGAAAAATTGGGTATTCTGATCTCCCCCTTTGAGCCACAAAGCACGCGATCGGAGTCTGCATTCCTCTTCTATTTGCCTTAGGATCTTCTGAAGCTTTGTTTCCAACTCGATTTCTTTTATAAGATGAACCTTAGTGACCGTGCCATCCTCCATTTCAGCTTGCAGGCGTTCCATTTCAGCCAGGATGTGTTCCTTTTGCTTGGAAGGTTCTTGATATTGGGTTTTAACCCAAGCCTTGAGGGCGACCTTCACTTTTTTAAGTTTCTGCTCCCAGGAGAATGCTGGAGTACCTGGTATGAAACAGCGCCAAGATTTGGCTATTATATCCTTAACTTCATCCGATTCCAACCATAATCGGTTGAACCTGAATGGGAGAGGCCCCAGATTTTCCACCGGAGGGAAGAAGAGGCAAACGGGCTTATGGTCTGAAACCGCCGAGCACAGGAGTTTGACATCCGAAATAGATTTTATGAGATGAGTGCTTACCAAAAACCGATCAAGACGAGCGGCTATATGCCCAGGGCCCACTCGTTTGTTGCTCCAAGTATATGTGCCATTTTTGGGGATGATATCCGTCAGATTCCATAGAGAGATGAGATCTTCTAATCGCTCCCCAAAGGGGTCTCTGACCTTAGATCCTCCCCGACGCTCAGCAGTCGATATGGTTTTATTAAAATCCCCCGCGATGAAGCAAGGAAGGAGCTTTTTGTCCACACATTGTTCTTCTAAAGAAGACCAGAAGCTGTCCTTCTGCGCGTTCAGAGTAGGGCCATAAACATTCCCTACCCAAAACTGATCTTTGCTTTCTTTGTTCTCTAATTTTATTAGTAGCCAATTTCTATTTTCTATAGCTGAAAGAAATTCGAACTTATTTGTATTCCACCAACAGAGAAGACCGCCCGAGGTTCCATTGGCATTGGTTGCTATACCGTTTCCGTTTGGCCAGATGCTTTTTATGGCCGTTACACTATCTTCAGCTGGTTTCTTAGTCTCCTGGAGAAGAAGGATTGAGGCTGCTTCCATGGATTTAAATCTCTTAATTACTTCTAATTTCTGAATACCACCCAAACCTCTACAATTCTAGGAGACTATTTTCATTATTTCTTGTGCTGTTTGAGGGCCCTTTCTTTCTCCTTTCTTTCCTCCTCCGCACTCATGAGATATTTACTTGCTTGAGAGGTTTTAACCAAGAAGTCTAAGTTGGATTGCTTACCTGCCGCTTTTTCCCTTGCTGCCTCTTGCTCGCGAATGACTTTGTTAGTTTTTCTTCCTTTCCTTGGGAGTGATTCTTGTTCTTCTATGGAGGTGTCTGTCATTTCCTCTGTGCTTGCTTTTGCTTTAGATCTAGTGACAGATCCTTCAGAGAACGTCTCCATCTCCTTCCTGCCTTTGGACTGCTCAACCTCTACTTCCTAGGATTTTTGGGGCTGGACGACTGTCTCAGGGACTTCATGGGGCTGATGCTGCTTAGGATTAGAGATGTCTTCTTGAGTCTCTGGGATCTCTGCAGGGTTTCCTTCTTCCTGCGTTTCTACTTGTAAGGCCCCAAATTTGTTTCCGGAGGGGTTCTTTGACGGGGGGTTTGGCTGTTTTTGGGGCTTGACAGCCTTCTTCCCATTTGCAGTATTCCATCCCTCGCTAGCAGGGTTTTCTGAAGGGGGTTTTTCTGGCTTCTTCGGGCAGGACTTGGCAAAATGGCCATATTCATGGCAATATTTGCACTTGAATGGGATTTGCTCATAATCAAAGGATTGAAGATGGTTCCACCCATCAATGGAAAGCATGATAGATTCCGGCAGCCCTTTTTCTAGATCTACTTCAACACAAATTCGGGCACAGGAGAACAT
>LPNX010258779.1:60127-135127 GCA_001517045.1 Pseudotsuga menziesii
CTGTAAACAAACCGATGAGGCCCTTTTCAGAAAGAGTGACCACATTCCTTTTAGAAGCAGCAGAGCTTAACTTAACCTCTGGAACATCTGCGAGCTTAACGAATCTAGAGGCAGGGACCGCAGCAGGCTGATCACTCGGAAGAGACGCCACGATATGCTGGAATTTGTCTTCGAAGGAAGAGGGGTCGGGCGGATCCATGATAGAGCTGCCAGCCAGCGAGGAGCGACCACGGCGAGGCTAGGGTTTGCAGCACAGGGGACGCGCGCGCAACTCAGAAATCAGAGATAAAAATTTTGCATTTTTTTAATTTTACCATCATTATTGGTAAGACATTGTTCTCTGATTTTTTTTAAGGAAGATGCCATGATTCAATCTATTTTGGTTATGTACAAGATGACATATTTTGTAGTAGCAAAGGCATCGAACACAAATTGTGCATTTTTATTTGCTTTCCATAAGCCTGGTATTGACTTTGAAAATGTGTTTATCCAAGTGTTAGAAGGATTTCTTCTTTGGATTGGGTGGGATGATCAAGAAAATAAATTAATGGGAAGTTGATCAGCGTTTCTACAATTTTCAATGGGTTATAATATCATAATTTCATAAATAAGAGGCAATGGGAAGTTGAATCTACAGTTAGAGTGCAAATATTTTATACAATTTTTTGTGTGATGATGTATCTAAGAATTTAGAACATTTTCATTAAGTAAAGATGAATATGTGGAAAGATATCAATCAACAAAACAAGTTATTTCATCTTTACTATTTTTCTCATAGATTGATAGCAACAGATGTTCATGTTCATTACCTCTTTGTTGAAATTCTATTGTGATAAAAAAGTCTTGAACTTTTCCAAATATTACTTTATTTTTTTGAATCAATAACTTCAACATTGGAATTATGTGTCTATAATAACGACTATAAATGACTAGATGTCTTTTGCTTCAATTGTCTCGCTAGAAAAATTGTATATTGCAATTGTTCTTCTGTTTCTTTTCAACTTTTAGCAATGCATTGCATAAAAGGATCCAAAGATATTTTGCACTTGTAAATGTAACAAAAAAGGTTGGAAGACCAATTTGTCTTATCATTGAAAAAAAATTCATGTTTTCATAGTAATCATGTCATGTTCTTATTCCTTTGAATGAACGGTATGCAATGGGAGAGTAAAGAATATTTTCAAGGACGGTTTTTAATATGACATCGTTTGCTAGAAGTTTCTTTCCTTTTAACTCACCAATACGAATTGATATCCAAGGCATATTGGATATTTGCTTTATGACTACTTTAACTACTTTGAAGAATATGTTTGTGCCATCTGTTTCAAATCTGTTCTTTCATGTTCCAACTCCCATTTTCATATTTGTTGATAGGAAAAGTGGTCAAAGATGTTATTTGGTCTATTAAATCCATAAAAAATGGTAGGGAAATTTAACTCCTCCCTATATTTGTCTTAGAAAATGATCAATGGATGAAACTACTTTGAAGGTGCAATCTCAATGATCGTGTTTCTTAAATCATATAGCAAAAAGGTATGTGTAACATTCTCCAAAGTGCAAACATTTAAATTGGTGATTTTATTTATTTTATTGTTTAATAAAATTGGCACCATGAGAAATATGCCAATAAGTCTTAGAAGGACTGATGCAATAAAAATTTATGGTTAAACTTTGATAAGAATAAAGGGGAAAAACCATGTTAAATGAGGAGATCATGCATAAAACAATAAGGGACAAGTAAGGTTTAACCTGAGAGAAGATGAAACAAGTGTGAGAAGTACATTTATGGCACTAGACACAGCCTGAAAATCAAGGATTTTGCTAGCTGCGAAACTTCCATGAGAAATTGGGTGCTAGTGGAAAGGCCTATTCAAAACAAACTATATGTTTGGAAAGAGGCTCTTGATGTGTGAGCACACTGTGTTAGGAAGGTCATTTCTGAGAATCTGAGACTTGAAACTGAGGTTGACTCCTCTCGTTACTGCTGGCATGCATGATTTAGCTCCAGGGTGATTATGGGAAGGGGATAGAGATGAACCTACTACACCATTGGGAGAAAGGTGGATGTTCCTGCCACATTGGGTCACAAATCTCTTGGTTCTATTTTTGTATTGATTATATATATATGTGTGTGTGTGTGTGCATGTGTGTGTTTCTACTTCCAAATATATTTATGATTTTGTGTTGAAAATCATTTCATAAATTTTAAATTTTAACACAAACAGTTGCCATGATACTAATTTTTAAGTTTTGAATTGATAAATTTTTGAGCTAGGTCATATTCTTCCATGGTTCCTTATTGAGAGAAATAATAGAGATGTAGTGCTTGTTATAGAATTGTGTAATTATATGTTTGACGGATATATTACTACTTACGGATATATTATATATTATAAATTTTATTACAGGAATTTTATAATTAATTACTACTTCTCATGTGGGGATATTAATCTTTAAACTCACAAAGTTTTGTGCATGGAAACCTAGCCTCTTGGATTTATCCTTATTTACTAAGTTGAATATGTTTGGATATTATATATTTCACTCCTATACAAGGACCGGAAATAGCCTATATGTGTTAGAGTATCCGAACAACCTCCACATGGTATAACCCCGCACACCTTTGGGAATATAAAACAAGTGGACTAACCGCCACTCCACCACTCCTGGTGATAGGGCCTTGTGCAAGGTTTCAAATGTTCATCAACATCTGTAAGTTTTGGTGTAAAGACAAACCTTAAAATATGAAAAGTTCTATGTTTTATGTTTTGGTGTAAAGACAAACCTTAAAATATGAAAAGTTTTATGTTTTATAAAATTTTATTTTTATTGTAAAAACAGTGGATTAAATATGTCTTAAATATGTCTTTATCAAAAGTAATCTAGTCATTTAAATTAAATCGGGTGACTGGGTATGTTTTTAACCTATAGGATTCATAAAAAGGGGATTTCCCTACAGCATTAGAAAACCTTATTATATTGACCCCTTAGCTTCATGAAAGAAGAGTTATATGTTTTTCTGTAATGATACAAATCACAATATTACCTTTTCCATGTTAATCGTAACATAGCAAAACTATGGTTTCTTGTCCAAAATATTACAATCAAGTGAATCAATAAATTACGGCTACGAGTGTTGTAAAGTTCGTAAGATATGATATATGTTTTCCACCCTAAAATTTAGGTTTTTCATCGAAATCGTGTATGTTCTTTAAACCCTAAAGGATAGGTCGATGTTCTTAATTTTGGGTTGCAGTTTTGTTTAAGTGAGCTACACGATGGATTGATTTGGTCGGTTCGTAGTTTCTTCAGTACACTGCAGAGTCGACATTCACGCAGGGTTGTGTATAGATCTCCAAGTAAATTTAATAACGGAAACGTTACCTTAGAACTACCAGTTAGTAAAGATATGAACAACATCGTGGCGATATAACTTTTTTTTTTTCACAACAGAAGTTAAAACAAAAGTTAATATGCTACTAGTTAAAAATCACGGGATCTAACTACAGTTACAGTAAAACAGAGAAGCATTCCACATTCCGGAATCATAACCGAATACAGTATATAGCATAACCATTAACGCACTTAATATTTTATTTCAAGTCTTTTCACAACAATTAAAATGATACATTACTGCTATTAAAAGCTACACCACAGGTACTTCAACATAGTCAAGTTGTAAGGTTTGTCTTTACACCAAAATCTGCAGGTGGGAGGGTTATACTATGTGGAGGTTGTACCCATACTCCAACACCCCCATCTGGCCTATGTAGGGGAATTGAACCTGAGACTTATGCTTTGATATTCCCTATCATAGGGAGTGACCATTAATATACTTATTTTTTATATTCCCAGAAGTGCCACTGTTATACCATGTAAAGGTTGTACCAATACTCCAACACAAATTAAGAAACCAAAGATGCAAGTGCTCTGCACTATTAAGGTTATCCACACTAACAAAATTGTAATCCAAGATAGGACCGTAACTTAAGTTTTACAACAGGAGTATATATATATAATCACACAATGAGGCATCAATCTTTACAAAACAAGCTAATTGTTTATACATACGAACCTACTTTAAATAGTTATCAATTTACAGTCCAAATACCATGTTGGAGTCGGTATTTGTCTACTACTAAATACATTTTATATATGGGATAATATATTCCACGGAGTTTTAAAACAAAGTAAGGATTCCACGAATCAAGGTCGACAACCATCTTATCTACGGTGTTCCCTTAACATTGGAAGCCATCTAAACCAACGAGAGAGGAATACCAGCATTAAGTTCTTCCGAAATACCCATGAAGATCACAGCTTCCTCGCAGACCTCAACCTTGGGTCTGTTATGCTGTCGAGCCCCTTAACAGCAAAGTAAGGAAGATAGTGTCGGTCATTTTACTGCTTACCCGGATGTAACTAGAGCAGGCATGTGTATTGGGAAAACTTCGTTCACGAACTGCGAATAACAACAAGCATGTGTTATTTTCCTTCCAGAATTGTAAATAGTTAATCTTGTATTAACAAAGCTCACTAGTACCTTTAAATAACGCCAGGAAACTTCAACAGATCGCGCTTACAAGGAATTCAAACCAAGAATGTGAAGGTCGGTGACCAGAGGTCGAGCGTCCCGGACTGAAGTCTAAACGGTAAGATTTGGAGTAAATTTTTCTTCTTTCTTCAACCTCCCGAGGGTCGTCCTTAACCCGAGAGCCGAAACCATAAGAAGCATTACAACGCAAATGACCGGCTCTGGAAGCGTGTTTTCCTCTAAATGAAGAGTGATTAGAAAAGTTCCATAGAATTGAATGGAAGTGACGATGAGCTAGTACAGTTATAAGGATTGGGCCTTTTGGAAGCGAAGGTTAGCACATACATGTTACGACATAATTTCTTAATTAAACATTGAAAGTGAAGTTTGGCGCCAAGTAACGTTATGACTCTTTACAAGGCCTTGTAACAACTTACTAAGGTTTAGGTTCTGAATAGTTATAGCACTGTTTCCAAGGATGATGCATCGGATCATCCCTAGGCATCATCCCTTTAAATGAATTCCTGTAGCGCGGGTTACCTTGATACATGTAACAAGGTCGGGTGAATGGATAACAGTTCAAGCAACAAACTGAACCTTCGGTTTTGTACGAGTATAGCGTAGATAAGGGTTTTAACCTTATTGTATCTGCACACAATTGGTAAAACGTTAGTATTAAATGGTGTATGTTAAGACACTACAGTGAACAAGTGATAGAATATGGTGTATATTAAGGAAAGAAATTAGAGTGAACAAATAGTAATATATGATGTATATTAAAGAAATTAGTTATAATGGATAAATAGTAATATTGGGTGTATTATAAGAAAATCCCTTGCTTGGAACAAATAGTAATATAAGATGTACATCAAGGAGTTTCTTGCAAAGGAACAAATAATGGCAAGTAATACATGGTAAAAATAAAAGTAGTTCTACCTGCAAGCTTTTGGAACATCCTAGGTTGGTGTCAACCTATTATGGTGAACTTGAAAGCCCTTTTTGTATCGAAAGTGTCAAATTAAAGTTGAAAGCATTAGCGGGAGCTAAGTAAGCACTAAAACAAACACTATAAACTTTACTTTACTGAAATAAGAATCCTGGAACACGTCTTATCTTTTGATCTTAAATGAAAAAATATCAACTCTAAAACCTCACACAAAACTGTAAGGCATTTTTATTATAGTTTTATAGGTGAGATAAATTAAAGACGTAGAATGACTTTTTTTTTTTTTTATGGGTATTTCACATATGGTATCCGAGCCAAGGTCTTTTTGGGAACATCTAGTTTCCGCAGAAACATAGAAACATTATTCTAACAATTAAAAAAAATGAAATGTTTTGTGTACATGCAAAATTGCTGTATTCGAGGTTACAGTTATAGCTTCACGGAATGAAATTGAGGATTAACTTGAAGAAGATGTACCGACACCACATTCAACTCAACCACACAAAGAAGATTCTGAATCAATTCAAGTACTAGAAACAATGGGGAATTTGATTGTGGAAATACAGAGTTTTAAAGCTCACAATGAGCAGCTGAAGAAGGCCCAAGAAAAACAACAGGAAATTAATGAGATATTACTACAAAGTTTACATGAAAAAAATAATGGAAAAGAACAACGAACAGATACCAAGAGGGACACAAAAATTGGGGACAGTTTCGAATGAAAAGGAAGCTCCTCCAATGAAACTAAAAAAAATTGAAAATTAGATCAAGACTGTTGAAAAAAGAAAACTTGACTAGCTAGAAAGGGAATTGAAGAAAATTAAACCCACTAGTTTTGATGGGGAATCAAAGACCGGGGAGGAAGAAGAAGCATGGTTGCTGGACATTAAGAAATATTTCTAGATTTACAACTATTCGAGCAACATGCAAGTGCAAATGGCAGTTTACAATGGAAAGGCTAGTGTTTGGTGGCAGATCTCAAGATTTCACATGGGCTGAAGGAAAAGAATCTAGAATGGACAGAGTTCAGGAAATTATTTAAGAAACAATATCTGTCTGAAAGTTATTATGAGAGGAAAACAAATGATTTTTATGAGTTAAAACTTGGTTAAATGACCATAGAGGACCTCATAAATAAATTTCTAGATCTACTGTGGTTCGCACCTTATATCAAAGAAGAAAAGGCGAAAGTGCAGAGTTTCCTAAGCTTCTTTGCACAGTCTTATAAAGACCAAATTGAATTTGACAATCCAAAAACCTTGGATGAAGTACTAAGAAAGGAAGGGTTATGTTTTGAGAAGTACAATGACCTCTCCAAAACATGGAAGGACAAGAAACAAGAAAAATTTAACCAACGGAAGAAAGGCTTCAAGCCACCACCTTTCAGAAATATGCGAAGGAATGCTCAAGGAAACTACTATATCATAAATGAATACGTACAATAGAAAGGTGTTAAACCCACTAATATGGGTATAAAAGGAGCCGTTGGGACCCCTAAAGAACCTCTTAAGTGTTGGGAGTGTGGAGAACCCCATCTACCACAAAACTGCCCATGTTTCAATAGGGCAAGAAGAGTGTTGGAAAACATACAAGAAGCATCTACCATTGGGGAGATTGGAAAAAATTAACACAGAATTAATGCACTTGTGGAAGATCAATAAGAAGATCATTAATCTTCAATAATAGAAATTGAAGGTACTATTTCTAATTACACCCTTCCTATATTAATTGATCGAGGAGCCACTTTAAGATACATCACTCTAAAGATGACAGAGCTCTTCCAACTCACCAAGGTAAATAATACGAAACCCCGGTTAGTTCAATTAGCCACTCGAGTAAAAAGAAAGGTAACTGGTTTTATTGTTGATTGTGAAGTTAAAATACAAGGTCATAAGACGAGAACTAACTTGATTGTTTTGCCTTTAGGATCATATGATATAATAATTACCATGGACTAATTAGAAAGGTATAAAGTAGTGTTAAATTGTTTTACAAAAGTGTTTACGTATATTTTCCAAGGATCAGATCCTTCGAATAGTAAATGGCATACTCAAACATGTATCTATAAGAGAGGTTTCTCCTATGCAGCTAAAGAAATGTATGAGAAAATGTTGCAAACTGTATGTGGTTGGGGTCACTGACCTACTTCTTAATGAGAATCAAACATTTGTAGACAAACATTTTGTCTTAAGTTAATTCTTAGATGTGTTTCCAGAATAAATACCAAGATTACCCCCTCAACGAGAAATAGATTTTTCCATTGAGCATATACCGAGATACCTACCGGTATCAAAGATACCTTACACAATGATAATTCTCAAGTTAACTGAATTAAAGATTCAAATACAAGAATTGTTAGATAAATGTTATATAATACCTAGTTTATCACCCTTGGGAGCACCAATTATATTTGTTAAGAAAAAGGATGGGACATTAAGGCTTTGTATTGACTATAGAAAGTTTAAAAAAGTAACCATTAAAAATAAGTATCCTCTACCACGAATTAATGATCTGTTTGATTAACTAGGGGGGGATAAAGTCTTTTCCAAACCGAATTTAGGATCTAGCTACCACGAGATCTGAATTAAAAATAAAGACATGAACAAGACAACCTTTAGAACTCCGTACGAACACTATGAATTCATAGTGATTCCTTTCGGTTTAAAAAATTCTCCCGCCACATTTATGTGTGTAATGAATTGTATTTTTAACAAATATCTAGGTCACATTGTATTGATCTCCATTGATGATATCTTAATCTATTCCAAGATGGAAGAAGAACATCAACAACATTTGAGAATTATACTACAAACTTTAAGAGACCACCAATTGTATGCCAAATTAGAAAAGTGTGACTTTTTCAAAAAGGAAATTCAGTATTTAGGCGACAGTATCTCTCATGATGGAATCGCGATAGATTCACATAAAATAAAAGAAATATTTAACTAGCTAGTGCCCAAGGATGTAGCCGATATTTGACCCTTCATGGGACTCAGGGTTTATTACCAAAGGTTTATCAAAGGATTCTCAAAGATTGTCTATCCTATTACCTCATTGCAAAAGAAAGGCATAAAATTTGGATGGTCGTCAAAGTGTCAAGAAAGTTTTGAAAAACTTAAAGAGTTATTAAAAAAAGCACATATTTTAAAAGTAGCAGATTCTTACAAAGACTATACAGTCTATAGAGATGCTAGTAAATAGGGAGTAGGAGGAGTGTTGGACACGTGGTATGTTACGAGTCCTCTAAACTCAAAGAACATGAACAAAACTATGTAGTTCACGACATGGAATTAACAAAAGTTGTACATGCATTAAATATGTGGCACCCTTACCTACTTTGAAAGAAATTTAATTTGTTAACTGATAATACTTGTATGAAAAAATTATTTACACAGTTGGGACTGAATGCCAGGAAAGCTAGATGGATGGCTTTCATGAGCGAGTTTGAGTTTGAGGTAAAGCATATAAAGGGTAAGGAAAATGAGGTGATACGTGCACTTAGCTGAAGAAATCATGAAGTTTATGAAATAATAATGAGCTATCCCAAGAGGATAAAATAATAATAGCAAGTGCACGTAAAACTGCTCAATGAGATACAAAGCAGTGAGATAAACTTAAACGGGACAGAATTCAAGATTGGCCAAAAGGGACTTATTTGGTTCAAGGACAGATTGTATCTCCCTAATATCATAGAATAAAACTATTTATTTTTAATTCGATGAATATGTAAAACTGCTCAATGAGATACAAAGCAGTGAGATAAACTTAAACGGGACAGAATTCAAGATTGGCCAAAAGGGACTTATTTGGTTCAAGGACAGATTGTATTTCCCTAATATCATAGAAAAAAACTATTTATTTTTAATGAAATCCATAAACTGTCTTTTGTAGTTCATCTTAGACACCAAAAAATGATAATTGCTCTTAGGAAGAATTTATTCTCGCTAGGTTTTAAAACCGATTTAGTCGATTATTTATCTAAATGCTTGGAAAGTCAACAGGTTAAATTAAAACATCGACATCGAGCTGGCTTGTTACAACCTTTACCAATTCTTCAGTGGAAATGGAAAGTTATCTCTTTAGACTTTATCCCAGGTTTGGAAAGGACACATAAACAACATGATTCATGATTCCATTATGGTAGTGGTTGATAAATTAAGCAAATATGCACATTTCATTCATGTGAAATCAACTCATAAAGCAGTTAATATTGTAGAAATATTTTTAAAATAAATATTTCGATTACATGGAGTACCAAAAATGGTAATCTTGGATAGAGATGTAAAATTCACGTCAAAATTCTGGAAATATTTGTTTGCAGGTTTAGAAACGAGAACAAATTTCGGCACTAGTTATCACCCTAAAACTGATGGACACACAGATTGCACAAACCAAGTTATTAAAGACAAATTAAGGATGTAAATCATGGAAAAACCCACTAAGTGGAAGGATTATTTACATCCTGTGGAGTTCACATACAATAATGGATATGAAGCCTCATAAAAAATGATCCTCTTTGAGATCCTGTATGGTAAAATGTGTACTACACCAGTCAGTTGGGACAACCTTGTGGATCGTCTACTACTCAGACCACAGATATTGCAAGACATGCAACAAACAGTTCAAAAAGTGAAGAAAAAATTGAAGGTGACACAGGGTCGCCAAAAGAGCTATGCTGATTTAAAAAGACAACATAAAGAATTTTTTGTTGGAGACCGTGTATTTCTTTGGGTCAAACCCAAAAATAGCTCTCTTAAGCTAGGGAGCTCCACTAAATTATCTATGTTTTTTGGTGGACCTTTCCCAAATTCTAGAAAGCATTAGGGCCATAGCATATAAGCTTGTGCTATCGGCTCATTTTGAGATTCATAATGTCTAAAATGTTTCGTTATTAAAAAGGCATATTCATTACCCCTCTCACATTATTGATTGGAATGTGGTACGTGTGGAAGGAAAAGGAAAATTTAAAGTGGAACCTTTACACATTATGGACAAGAAAGAAACAACACTTCATAATTGATTCATTGCTGAGGTAAAGGTGCAATGGAACCACTTAAGCACTAAGGAAGCGACTTGGTAATTAGAAGAGAAGATACGAGTAAACTATTCTAAATTATTCCGAGAACCAATGGAAGAGGACTAAAACACGGAGGATAGTGTTCACAATAAGGAGGTGAGGATGTAACATTCCTTAAAGTGCAAACATTTAAATTGGTGATTTTATTTATTTTATTGTTCAATAAAATTGGCTCAATGACAAATATGCCAATAAATCCTAGACGGAATGATGTAATAAAACCTTATGGTTTAACTTTGTTAACTTTGTCCTAGAAGGAATGATGTAATAAAACCTTATGGTTTAACTTTGATAAGAATAAAGGGGAACAACCATGTTAAATGAGGAGATCATGCATGGAACAGTAAGGGACAAGTAAGGGTTAACCTCACGGAAGATGAAACTAGTATAAGAAGTGCATTTATGGCACTAGACACACCTTGAAAATCAGGTATTTTTCTAGTTGTGAAAATTCCATGAGGAATTGGATGCTAGAGGAAAGACCTAGGAAAAATAAACTATAAAAGGATATCACTAGAGGGAAGAGGGGCGTTGCTTAGTATGCTTGGAGAAAGACTCTTGCTCTGTGAGCACACTGTGTTGGGATTGGGAAAGTCATTTATGAGAAGAAATCTGATATCTAAAACTGAGGCAGGTTGTCCTTACTGTTGTCATGAATGATTTAGGTTAGGGGTGTTTATCTGAAGGCAGTTCAAAAAACAAAAGTTAAAACAAAAGTTAATATGTTGTTAGTTTAAAATCACGTGATCTAAGTACAGTTATAGTCAAGCAGAGAAGTGTTCCTCATTCTGGAATCATAACAGAATTAAGTATTCAGTATAACCATTAACGCGCCTGAGATTTTATTTCGGGTCTTTTCCCGATAGGAAACAAGATACGTTATTTATATTAATATCTACACCACATGTACTTCGACACGGTCAACTTAAGAAAACAAATATGCAAGTGCACTGCAAGATTAACGTTATCGACACCAAACAAAAATTGTAATCCAGGATATGATTGTAACT
The DNA here is from genome assembly GCA_001517045.1 of Pseudotsuga menziesii. NCBI lineage: Eukaryota > Viridiplantae > Streptophyta > Pinopsida > Pinales > Pinaceae > Pseudotsuga > Pseudotsuga menziesii. The sequence continues at coordinate 71,695 of LPNX010258779.1, forward strand.
TAAGTTTTACAACAGGAGTATATATATATATATATATATATATATAATCACACAGTGAGGCATCAATCTTTAAAAAAAAAGCTAACTGTTTATACATATGAACCTAATTTAAATAGTTATCGATTTACAGTCCAAATACCATGTTGGAGTCGGTATCTGTTTACAATTGAATACATTTTACATCCGGGATAATATATTCCGCAGAGTTTTAAAACAAAGTAAGGATTCCACGAATCAAGGTTGACAACCATCTTATCTATGGCGTTCCCTTAACATAGGAATCCATCTAAACCAAACGAGAGAGGAATTTCGGCATTAAGTTCTTCTGAAAGACCCACGGAGGTCACATCTCCCTCGTAGAACTCAACCTTGGGTCTATTATGTTACCGAGCCCCTTAATAGTAAAGGAAGGAAGATAGTATCAGTCATTTTAGGGCTTACCCGGATGTAAGTAGAGCAGGCCTGTGTATTTGGAAAACTTTGTTCACGGCCTGCGAATAACCGCAAGCATGGTTAAATACTAGCATTATTATTTTCCTTCCAGAATTGTAAATAGTTAAGCTTGTATTAGTAAATCTCATCTGTACCTTTAAATAACGCCAGAAGGCTTCAACAGATCACGCCTGCAAGGAACCCAAACCAATAATGTGAAGATGAGCGACCATAGGTCGATTCTTCCGACCTTAATTCTAAACTATAAGATTTGGAGTAAATTTCTCTTCTTTATTCAGCAACACCATGGTCAACCTTAACCCCAGATCCAAAACCCTTAGGAGCATTACAAAATGACCAGCTCCGACAGCGTGTTTTTCTCTAAAACAAAGAGTCATTTGAAAAGTTTCATATAACTGAATGGAAGTGATGGTGAGCCAGTACAATGATGGGTATTGGGCCTTTTGGAGGAGCCAAACATTAGCACATACATGTTACCACAAAATTTCTTAATTAAGCATTAAAATTCAAGGTTGGCGCCAACTAGCATCATGAATATTTACAAGGACTTGTAACAACTTACTAAGGTCTAGGTTCTGAATAGTTATATCATTGTTTCCAAGGATGATGCCTCAAATCATCCCTTTAAATGAATTCCTATAGCGTAGGTTACCTTGATACATGTAACGAGGTCGAGTGAATGGCTAATAGTTTGAGAAAGAAATTGAACCTTATGTTTTGTAGGAGTATAGCATAGATAAGGGTTTTAACCCTATTGTATATGCACACATAGTAAAACGTTATTATTAAATGGTGTATGTTAATGAAAGACATTACAATGAACAAATGATAATATATGGTGTATATTAAGGAAATATATTATAATGAACAAATAGAAATATATGATGTATATTAAAGAAATTCATTATAATGAACAAATAGTAATATATGGTGTATGATAAGGAAATCCCTTACTTTGAACAAATAGTAATATATGATGTACACCAAGAAGATTCTTGCAAAGGTACAAATAATGGCAAGTAATACATGGTAAAAATAAAATTAGTTATATCTCCAAGCTTTTGGAACATTCTAGGTTGGTATCAACCTATTATGGTGAAGTCTAAAGCTCTTTTTGTATCGAACATGTCAAAGTAAAGTTGAAAGTATTTGACAAAGCTAAGTATCCACTTAAACAAACAATATAAACTAGTATTTGACAAAGCTAAGCATCCAGTAAAAAAAACACTATAAACTTTCCTTTACTCAAATAAGAACCCTTGAACACATCTTATCTTTTGATCTTAAATGGAAAAATATCAACTATAAAACCTTGCACAAAACTGCAAGGCATTTATTATAGTTTTATAGGTGTGATAAATTAAAGACATAGAAGGAAAAAAAAATTACAGGTATTTCACAATATTTCCATATCCTTATACCAATATCTGAGATATTGAATCCATGTCAATTTCGTTTTCAAGTGTCTCTATTTCTTGCATAGGCATTTGCATGGTCGATTCTTGTTTAAGCACACCATTGAATGTTTGTTCCCAATGGTTGTTAACAATAACACATTCATCTTTGTAAAGTTGTTTCTTGCAAAGGTCCTTAAGTGTAAGCATCACAACATTTGGACTCACATTTCTATCCAAGAAAGAATTTGTGTATTCTACTTTCTCTTTTAGCATAACTTTAACTGTTGTGGTGTCATCTAGCTCTCTAGGAAAAGCTTTATCTAGATTTGATAGAGGGCGCTCACGTAAATTTGGTTCCACTTTTGAGTGCCACTTTAGAAATCGAAAACGCACGTCCAAAATGTAAATCTATAACGCATATGTGTTATTGTTGCTAGGTTTGGAAAACCCAAGCCAAAAATTGAGGCTAAACTTAGTTAGCCTATATCGCATGTGGAATATATTGCACTTGTGTTTTGTAAGAGAACTACAAATCACAAGTGTGATATATCGCACTTGCAATAAATTGCACTTGTGATTTGTAATACCAAAAAAAAAATAGAGGCCCGCAGACTCAATTTCTCATTTCACAGTCAAGGCCACGAGGAATGGGAGTGCGAAAAACCAGAAGGGTGATATGAGTTAGAGCAAATTTGGAGGAGAATTTGGAAGGGTAGATTCACAAGTTGGATACAATGGAAGGTTTGTGGTCATTTCCTTCAAAATTTCTTTCAATTTTCGTTTGTGTTTGTTAATTTTATGGTTTTTGTTATTTTTAAAACGAATTTAATAAAATATGTTGAATTAAGTCAAACAATGAATTTTTTTTTTTTTGAATTTGTTGTTATAATCTTAACAGAAAACACAAATGTCGAATAAAATGTGCAAAATGAAACCAGTGATAACCAAGAACCAAACACAAACCCAAACCCTAAATACGGACACAAAAACAAACACGGAGGGGGAAGAAGAACAGAATTCATAGATTCTAGCTCATTTGGCTACATTGAGGTGCCTTAGGTCACTGTTTAGAGGGGGGCACTGTTTAAGAAAACCATTAGCTGAGGCATTACATATCATAACAAACAAAATTTCCAATGCCTAAAGAGCACTATACAACATTAGCTCGTACATATATTCCTAGAGGAAATACTATTCCAATGGGTTGAGCTATAAAGACGTCAAAAGACTAAATATAACCAAAGACCAATTGTTTTCATTATTTCAAGACCCTAGCACCAGATTGGTTCCACCCACAAGTTGACCACGCATTTCCATAGACTGGTCCGTGGAACCAAATGTGAAAGCCAATTGGATAGATCGCTGGTACATGGTATTCGATGAAGACCCTCATCGAAATAGAGACATCCCATTCTATTTACTGAGGAAGTTGTATGTATAATTTATCTTGGGGAAACATGTGAACTATTTTGATATTTTAGAGTTCCAGGGTGTGGGTCATGGGATGCCCCAAGATAGGGAAGGGGCTAGGATTGATCCTAATTGTGTACCACACCCTCCACACACACCAAAACCCCCTTGAGTATATCCTCCTGTGGATTCCATGATTGATGATACACAAGAGGCCTTATTCAACTTGGCAAATAAATTTCTTCAACATGGGACTGTTGTCCAAGGAAATGTAGGTCAAGGGGTTGGAAATTCTGAGGTTGGCCCATCGCACACTCACGATGCACTTACTAGGTCTCCATACCATACTAGAGCTACAGATTTCACTAGAGACACATAGGGTTCAGAGCGTCGTGTTATTCCATGCCCTTGCACAACGTGTGGAAGCATATTCTATGGGATTGCTTCAGAGTTCTGGGATGATGGATTACTTTGATATGTAAGTAAAACTCATTCTTTACATTTTATATTTTGTTTTATATTACACTTTTCAATTGTTTCGTAATGTATTTATATTTAATTATCTAACAGTTGATGTGAACAAATATACAGTTGGTGTCCCATGACACCCCAAATTCGCATAGTCCGACAGTTGATGTGGATGATATTGATGCAGCGATCAATGTTGCATATGATTTTGGTGCTTCATCATTAGTTGTAAGAACTTTATTTTTTAATTTGTCATCATTATTTACATATTTATAGTAGATATTGCAACATTCAATATGTCCTAATCTGGATACAATATGTTTTATGCAGGGTGGGAACAATGAGTTTGTGGAATCTGAGGTAGGTCCCTCGCATGTAGAGGAAGATTCCCAAACACACGTATTATTTTAATTCTTCTTTTAATGATTCAACATGTATTCTTTTAATTATTAGAAATTTTCTAATTGTATCTTTATGTTTTGTTACGTAGCATGATATGTATGCCAGCATAATGAACTTTTTGATTGATTCATACGCCCATCCATTTAGGCCATTGGTATTTAGTTCACCCTCTCGTGACCCACTTCCTCACCTTTCACAGGAATATGTAGTATAGTTTAATTTGTACATGCAAGTATGTCTCACTTTCTTTGAAAAATTCATTGTCTGTCCATGTAGTATATGTCTCGTTTTCTTTGTATTTGCTGGTATTAAGATATGTTACTTTATGCAAGAATCTAGTGAGGTGGTGGTGCTTGAAGAGAAACAAATCTAGGTTTTTCCTAACCCACCTCTCCCCCCCCTAGGTACATGTATGTTTCTCTTTCTTTGAAAAAATCATTTTTTTGTCCATTTAGTATATGTCTCATTTTCTTTGTATTATCTAACATTGACATATGTTAATTTATGCAGGAATCTAGTGAGGCAGCAGTGCTTGAAGAGCACCAAATCGATGTTGTTGGTGACCCACCTCTGCCCCCTGAGGTATGTGTATGTCTCTCTTTCTTTTAAAAAATCATTGTCCATCCATGTAGTATATGTCTCGTTTTCTTTGTATTTGCTGACATTGACATATGTTACTTTATGCAGGAATCTAGTGAGATAGTGGTGCTTGAATATCACCAAATCCAGGCTATTGGTGACCCACTCCTACCCCCATGCAAGGTACATGTATGTTTCACTTTCTTTGAAAAATCATTTTTCGTCCATGTAGTATATGTCTTGTTTTCTTTGTATTATATGACATTGACATATGTTACTTTATGCACATATATAGTGAGGCAGTGGTGCTTCAAGAGCACCAAATTGATGTTGTTGGTGACCCACCTCTGACCCCTTACCAGGTATGTGTATGTCTCGCTTTATTTTAATTGTTCATTTAATGATTCAACATGTTCTTTTTTAATTCTTTGAAATTGTCTAATTGTATCTTTATGTTTTTGTACGAAGGAACCTATGTTCGATACAATTGTCCATCAAGCGGTCTTGATCACTAATGCATATGCCAATCCTTTTATCCCAGTGTTATTTGTTCCACCCAATGGTTACACACCTCTTCACATCCCGCATGTATATTTATATATCACTTATCTTGTATCTATGTTTCCCCAATTGTCCCTCCATGTAGTATAGTTTTGTTTTTGTACATGCAAGTATCTTTTTCCTTGTTTCCTGCATTGATATGATGAAATTGACATATATATTATTTTATGCATCTTGATAGTGAGTGAGTGGTGCTTGAATAGCACCCAATGGGGGTCTTCACTCACCCACCTCCCCCCCCCCCAAGGTACATGTATGTCTCATTTTTTTTGAAAAAGTCATTGTCCCTCCACGTAGTATAGTTTTCTTTATAGATGCAANTACACCCATTGATTTGCTGACATTGAATTATATATATTTTTATGCAGATTTATAGTGAGAAAGTGGTGCTTGAACAACACTCAATCGGGGTCATTGCTAGTGAGGCATCATCACTTACACCACGACCCACCATAAATTACTCATGAAAAGGAAGTGAAAATGTTATATTGGCTTGGAATTTGAAAAAATGTACATATAATGTTTATAGGTTGGTAAACTAACTTACAAATCTTGGTTTTTGTGCAATCTTCGGAAATGAGATCTTTCCATCTTGTTCAGCATTCGGGATCACCACCGAGCAGCCGGAAAAGAAAGATAGACTTCTCACCATCCACTGCCAACAACAGTGAAAGGGGGGATAAATAGAATTAATGTATAGGGGGGATACATACATGTAATATTTTGTTTGTATACACACAAATGTACACTATGATCCACTATTTTTTATTATGGCCGCAGCATGCCATTTTTGAAAAATTATATGTACATATAATATAAATCAAGGTTCAAATTTATATATATGGTTACCTTGATTTTGGAACATGATATTTATTATATTCCCTTCAGATATGTTTAACTATGTATTTCATTAAGTATGTGTTTAATTAAAATGATGATGTGTGGTTCACCTATGTGATTTTATGATATTATAGACCTTGTCATGACATATCCTATTAAATATTTGAAGATCTCTAATACTTCAAGGAAGAATGTATGACTCATCCAACTAAGATCATGTAACCATTAAGTAATCCATGGGAGACAATCACTAGATCAACACCATGGGAGATAATCACTAGACCTAGCATCATAATTTGTTCAAGACATCCTACAAAGATAATCAAAACTAAGTTACAATACCAAGACAAATAAATTGTATTTATGAAAATAAGAAAGATATATAACTTCAGAAATCCATCCTTAATGAAATACCAATATCATGGTGCAATTAACAACCCATGTAGGGCTATCATCAACTTTTTAACATCACAACCTCTATCACACACCTTAAAACCTTTGAAAATCAACACACTAACATGATTTAGGTCAAGTCTCTCTTTGTAAGAGAATTTTCAAGAAAGAGTATCATAAAGGTAAATTCCCTCTACCTAAGAAATTCCATGGAATGTACAAGTGCCACTTGATCAACAAGAAATCTGTAAACACCACCCTCTATCAACAAACTACAATCACTGATGGTGCACTATTTTCCTTCAAATGGAAATTTATACTATACATATAGTATTGTTGATTCACCTCCTAAACTTCTTTGAAAATCATCCTAACTATCCTCTTTACAATTCTAATATATACCTTAAACTACCCTAACCAATACACTACCTAAACTCTTGTTAGTTGAAAATAATATGTCATAAATCAGCTACCTAAACCTCATCATTACCCTCTCATATCATGTCCTAAACCATCCTAGACTACCCTAGAAGCTTACACTACCATCTTTACCTCACTACAAATTCTAAGTTTAAATCATTTATTTACTGTTGCTTTTTAAACAAAATTTGAATTTTGTTAAAATGCTTATTGCTTATTATGAAGGTGCATTGATTGGACATAAAGGGTAAATCATAAGTCCATCGAATATCATACATTGGTGCTTTAATCTTGCTACAAAACACATACAGATATGAAATCTATACCGATGATTTCAATTGACATTGGGATTAAATTGTTCACATAAGTATCTTCATTTCTCCCTATTCATTTTGTTTCATGTATGTGCATAGCCTCGGTATATGTCCTTTTGGTTTCTACTGAAATGATACTAACAAATCTAATGATATAAACCTAAATAGTTCATAAAACCCTTGTTCCAAATCATAACTTGTGAACCCTAGTTATAGCATGCAACTTGTAGTTCATGAAACCCTAGTTGGTTTTTAAGTTGTAAGTGTAGCCTAGGGCTATATGACGTTTTGGTTTCTACTTTAATGAAAAAAACATATCCTCTCATCTCTATACTCATGTATTTCTTATAATTCATGAAACCTTATTTGGTTTTGCTTGTAATTCATGTACATGCATTTCTACTTCTAAGTAATGCATGCATGCGAACTTCCACTTGTGATCCATGTTTTACCATATTCATTTTATTTCATGTATGTTCATAGCCTAGGCACATTTCCTTTTGGTTTCTACTTAAATGGTACTAACCAATCTAATGATCTAAACCTAAAGAGGACATAAAACCCTAGTTCCATCTCATAAATTATGAATGCTAGTTATAGCTTGCAATTTGTAGTTCCTGAAACCCTAGTTGGTTTTCAATTTGTAAGTGTATCCTAGGGATATATGGCCTTTTGGTTTCTAATTTAATGAAAATAACATAGCCTCTCATCTCTATAATCATGGATTTCTTATAATTCATGAAACCTTAGGTTGTTTTGCTTGTAATTCATGTACATGTGCTTCTACTTCTAAGTCATGCATGCATGTGAACTTCCACTTGTGATCTATGTTCAACCCTATTCATTTTGTTTCATGTATGTGCATAGCCTAGGTATATGGAATTTTGGTTTCTGCTTAAATGATACTAACCAATCTAATGATCTAAACCTAGAGAGGTCATAAAACCCTAGTTCCATCTCATAACTTGTGAACCCTAGTTATAGAATGCAATTTGTAGTTCATGAAACCCTAGTTGGTTTTAAATTTGTAAGTGTAGCCTAGGGATATATGGCCTTTTGGTTTCTAATTTAATGAAAATATCATATCCTCTCATCTCTATACTCATGGATTTCTTTTAATTCATGAAACTTTAGTTGGTTTTGCTTGTAATTCATGTACATGTGTTTCTACTTCTAAGTCATGCATGCATGTGAACTTCCACTTATGATCCATGTTCAAACCTATTCATTTTGTTTCATGTATGTGCATAGAATATGTAAATGGACTTTTGGTTTATACTTAAATGATACTAACGCATCTAATGATCTAAACCTAAAGAGGTCATAAAACCCTAGTTCCATCTCATAACTTGTGAACCTTAGTTATAGTATGAAATTTGTAGTTCATGAAACCCTAGTTGGTTTTCAATTTGTAAGTGTAGCCTAGGGCTATATGGCCTTTTGGTTTCTACTTAAATGATACTAAACAATATAATTTAATCTTCAAACCTAAAGAGTTTATAAAACCCTAGTTTTTAGTTCCATGTCTCAATTTGTGAACCCTAGTTTTATTATGCACGTTGTTGGCTTATACTTTAGTACAAGAATAATATAGCCTGTGATCTCTAGACATGTAGTGTTTTCTTAATGCTGCAACATGTGTTTTCTTAATGATATCTAGACACATTGGGCCATGAAAACACAAGGGAGAGGGCCACCTAGAGGTAATCGCATGCGAGGAGACTAACGAAGTCGACAGTTCATCAATCCGACCTCAGGTTTATGAGTTATGTCAAGTTGAAAGTCGCATGAAAATTCCATTCAAGGACACTTGGTGACTTTCGGTCTGGGAGAGAAAAAACAAATGGAGAAGAAAAATTGCATTCTCTTAGCTCCTACAAGTATGTATGGGAAAGGCCGATATGGGAACCCCACCAACACAAGCATGAAAGAGGGTTTTGCAGAGTTGACCCACCAATGCAAGAGTTGCATTGAAGGAAACTAAGAAAAACCCTAGTTTACGACATCAATACACAATGAAGTCAATGGGCCATGAAAACACAAGGAAGAGGGCCACCTCAAGGTAATCGCATTCTAGGATACCAACGGAGTCAACGGTTCGTCAATCTAGCCTCAGGTTTTTGAGTTATGTCGAGCTGAAATTTGCATGAAAACATCGTTCACGGACACTTTGTGACTTTCAGTCCAGGAGTGAAAAACCAAACAAAGCAGCAAAATTGCATGCCCTTGGCTCCTGCAAGTCTATATGGGCAAGGACAATGTTGAAACCCTACCAAAGTAGGCATGGTCGAGGGTTTTGAAGAGTGGACCCACCAATGCAATAGTTGCATTGAAGGAAACTGAGCAAAACCCTAGTTTACGAAATCAATGCACAATGAAGTCACTCAGACATGAAAAGATGAGGGAGAGGGCCACCTAGAGGTATCGCATTCTAGGAGACCAACCGATTTGATGGTTCATCAATCCGACCTCGGGTTTCTGAGTTAGGTTGATTTGAAAGTTGCATGAAAATGTCATTCAGGGACACTTCGTGACTTTCGGTCTCGGAGCAAAAAACCAAACAAAGCAGAAAAATTGCATCTAGATGGATCCTGCAAGTTTGTGGGCAAGGCCGATATGGGAATCTTACCAACACAATCACTGTTGAAGGTTTTGCAGAGCTAACCCACCAATGCAAGAGTTTCATTGAAGGAAAGTCAGCAAAACCTTAGTTTACAAAACCAATGCACAATGAAGTCATTGGGTCGTGAAAACACGAGGGAGAGGGCCACCTAGAGGTAATCGCATGCCAGGAGACCAACGGAGTCGATGGTTCATTGATCTGACCTCCAGTTTCCTAGTTATGTTGAGTTTAAAGTCGCATGAAAATATTGTTCAAGGACACTTGGTGGCTTTCGGTCCAGGAGAGAAAAACCAAACGGAGCAGCAAAATTGCATGACCTTGTCTCTTGTAAGCCCGTATGGTAAAGGACGATATGGGAACCATACCAACATAGGAACGGTCAAGGTTTTTGCAAAGTTGACCCACCAATGTAATTAAATGTACATTAATATAAAAATATCAAAAACAATAAATTGCAACAACTCGAGAGCATGTTATTTTATGGTTTCTATTTATTGGCGTCTAAAGACACCACATTGTTTTTGGCCCCTCCAATGTGCCATAGACCGTGCTTGTATCCTAGGCAAATGAAAGGATAAACATTAGTTCTCTCATAAGAAAATAAAGAGAACCCAATGAAAATGTGAAAACATTATTTATAGATAACTCAAATGAGGTTGTAGAATCGTGTTTATAGTGTCCAGTATCCTCTGAATAGTATTATGTGTGTGAATAGTATATGTTGGGTGTCTTATAAGGTCTAAATTAATCCACCTATTATTTAATTATCAACCGGGTTCGGTAAGCTTAGAGTTGACACAAAATATATGCAAAGGTAGAGGGTGTCGTGTAAATATTTTAACAAACAAAAGATCAAAAGATATTTCAGAATGAAAAACCGAGTCAAACTCCTAAAAATGCAATTATTAAAGTAATTAAATTGAGATAGAATAATAAACTAAATAAGTGATAATAAACTTTAAACTGGAATACAATCAACAATTAACCATTCAAATGGGAAACTAGGGTGCAATGAGGACTTAACTTATAAGCAACTAGAAAACTTAATAAGAAAAGAAAGTAGAAAACTTAATAAGAAAAGAAAGTAGAAAACTTAATAAAAGAAGCAAGTAGAAAATTTAATAAAAGAAATATTTGTAGGTTCTATCCTACAATTTCTTTCAACAATAACACAATATAAAAGAGACAACATAAAAACATACTAAGGACAACACTAAATCTCACATACAAACAAATAAATCAATCTAAAAAGCATAAACACAAAATAATATAACAGTAAAACAAAATCAAAAATAATATTCAAGAAACAAAAACAACTTAACACACATTCAAGGAAAATAGAAGTAAGGAAAATAATAAAACCTTAATAAATAACCCAAAACAATTAAACTTTAAATTTAATGTTAAACAAAACTATCATCTAACTATTAGAGTCAAAACATAATTCAAACACTAACAAAACAAAACTAAAAACAATCTCAAAACACATAAAAAAAACTAGAAACAAAACTAAGGGTTGAATGACATATTGAAATGTGGGTCTGAAAGTGGTGGGTGAATAACACACTGAATAGGCTCTCTGAATGACAGTCTGCACAGTTAAAATGGTAAAAACTAACCAAAAATCAAATGAGCTAATCTTGAGCTGAAGTCATGCAGATGTAATTCTAATGCATAAAGGAAATAAATAAACCTACTTATTAAGCAAATTTAACAATAAAATAAACTTTAACAAATTCATAAGCATAAGCATAAAGAAACCATTGTATATTAATAAATTGAAATGTAAATTGCAGAAACTGAAAATTTAGAACAGAAATGAAATAGATAGAATTGAATCTTTTTAACTTGATAAACAACAATCTATTCTATGTAACTTTCAAATAAACTAAACAATAAATTGGAAATGAAATGACTGAAAACAAAGTTGAAAACAAAATATGTGCACAGTTAACTCTCTACTTCAGAAATAAAATTGCATTACAGAAATAATAAAATAAACTGTGAATTAAACTAGCTACAACAGAAAAATGAAAGAAATAAACAAGAAAAGAAGCCTCTGGTTTATGAGGTGCCCTCTCACCAATCAAGGGTGGTGCATGGCTAACTTCTACCCAAACGTAATCTTCAACAACAACTCATATAGCTCTTTATTCAAATGGTGGAACATAAATACAATATACTCAAGAACAACCTGATGAATTCTTCCTAACTCTCTGACTTTCTAGCGCTAGCTAACTGAGCTCTTACACAGAGGCCGCTATTTATAATAGTTTACAGAGATGAGCAAGTCGACCCTTTAGTGGTCGACTCCTCTCTAAATTTAATCGATCTTAAAGGAACATAACAAATTAGAGGCCAACAGGCAGGAAATCTTCCTTCTTCAGCGCGATTCTCATCTTCTTTACTGGACAACGAACACACCGGGTCCTCTTCAGTGTGAACAGTCTTCAGACGTGGCACATAGGATCCTTCCTTATCATAGCAACTAGGTTGATGGAGAACAAGGGAGAGCGTAGTGGTGAATCTTCTAGAGCGTGGGTTGAATGCATCAATCCAACACGTGGGTTGTTGATGTGGTGGTGAGCAAAAGAGAATGCAAGATGGAAACTATCTAGAACACAGCTTCATCACCCAGACACATGGATAACAATTCGTTTGTAGGCTATTTCACATTTTAAATGTACAGAATTAATTTTCAGCAGCGCGCAGTCTGATGGGAAATTTGGACGGAGAGATGAACAAGAAGCTGAGCCGTGAGCTGGATACGTTGGGCGTCGATCTAGTGAGAACAAAGTGTCTGTCTGCTGGCGTGCTTCAGGGATATAGTCTACAACAACATATTTCAACATCTCGCAAACCACCAGCGAGTTTCATGCGACGAGCTAGATGACAAGATGGATGCCGAGCTGGACGTGTTGTGCGAAAGGCAGGCTGAATGCATTCTGTTTATTAATTTGGCCCAAAAATATTATAAAATCGGAAAAAAAATATATAAATTAGTTAATACATCAAATGCACTTTAATAATGTCATTTTTAATTAATAAAACCATAAAAATGATAACAAAAAAAGATTTCATATAAACCTTAAATACACTCATACCTGAGGCTGAATAATGATCTGTGTAACATAAAATATGCAAAAGATAATAAAACATGTGTTTAAATGAGTAATTTAATTGCCAAAAATGATAACAAATCTAGGATCAACAGTATTTGTCAATCACAAATTTATTACATTGGGAATAAACTAAGGCTAAATAGTTGAAATTGTGCTTCAGCACCCACTTTAACATTTAAATAATGCACCTCACAATCTAGCCACATTGGACAATCTAGTAACACGTGACAATGCACTCACTCGAGTAGGCCATCTGGATCATCTTTGCTTCTGATGGTGTCCATCAGTATTTTGTGCTCTATATGAGATAGAAAGTATTGTACATGTGACTTATTTTTATTTGAAAGTGTGTGCAGCTTGATGTTTATACCAACTACCAGGTTGGTGAAGTGGTATATAATAGCTCGTGGTCTAGAATCCTGATATGCATACCCACCCTTCCATTTCTGTTATGGTACTAGTGTCAAGTACTCCCCTTTTATAACCATTGATCCATTTGGAAATTCAATATTTTTATCATCTGTAACAACTTCGAGACTCGGTTTGTTTCCCCTCTAAGCAACATGCCAACCAATAGTCATAACCCCATTCGTTATTTTTTGGGTCAACCACTGCATATATATAACTTGTGAAAGGAAATAGGTCTAGTTAACAATACATTTTTTAAATAAGGTCTTGCATGTAACATAAATTAAATTTCTTTCAATGTGAAGGCTTGTAGCTATTTAGGTACTACTAATTTACTTTTTTGTACCCGCTTGTATGAGATTCGATATGTGATCATAGTCTGTAGAAATATGTGTCTGATCATCATCCAAATGGTCTATTTCATTACCCCCCTTGAAATGGGTGTAAGTGTCACTCGATCCCATGTATAAACTATATATGTATACTCACAATCATCCCATTCATCGATGCTACAAGAACTACACAAGAAAGCCTTCAATCTTGTCTAAATTTGTAGGGCAGAGTTGTCTGAGCTTCTAATTGAATGAAACTGTCAAGTTCCATGCACTGTGTTCACTCGATGTGTTTGGGATCGGTCTACATTTGCCACCTCCTAGAATATTCTCCGCACTAGGTGTTTCCTTGTTTCTTATTCTCCCATCACATAAGCACGCCATTTCACTATAGATGCAACGTCTCAAAGGAAAGCACCTGTAAATTTCATCTCTTCCCTTTGAAGGGCAGTTTTTATGCATGCACCAACACCATCGTGCTCTCCTTTGCCGTGACCAGTTTCAAAGTAGTTCCATATATCCGCACCTTGTATTTTATGTGCAACAAACACAACCATTGAAATACATGTGCATTCTTGAACTGTCCAGCACAACCATCTGACCAAATCAAATGACGATAAAATGGTATTTCCATAGCTATCATATGATCATAGAATAATTTAAAGCAATGCTGCACGTAATGGATGTCGTGGGTTCGGTCATCACTTATGTAAAAGTTACTTTCTTTTAGTATGACACCTTTCTCTTCATTGCTATGTGGCCCATGTCGATACGTGATATGGACCATTATGCTCACGTGCTCTAAGTGATAGTATTGACTTTGTATTTCATTTTGTGGTTGTAGGGTGTAATTTTCTGCAAATTCAACCATTGATAGTATTGTTCCGAGAGGGAAGGTGTCCCAACATATTCTGAATTGCTCATCTTGCCACCGTTCCATATCGACATGTTGAATGTATTGTTCAATATTTCCACGAAACTTTGAATTAAAATCACATACTTGCACCTCGTGTAAAAAATAAACAGTGTTATAAAACAACATAAAAATATTTACATGAATATTAATATGTCAATATTTAACAATGTTATAAAACACCATAAACAATGTACACTCAGTTAAATGAATATTATTCGTGTACATTGTCACCTGTGAAGTCACCAATTTAATCTTCTTTCTTTATTTCCCATCATGTAGCTGATATGTCTTATACTAATAGTTCTTCTTCTTGACAATTGTATTCCCGAATGCTTGATATCCACTCTCATGGATGCAATCAAACCATAATGATAGCCCACCACAATTGTTGCGAGAACCTCTACACATTGTTTTAAGTAATGTGTCTTCCCATCTTTCCTCGGACACGTTATGATATGGATGAAATATCTAGATGACATTGGCGGTATTGTACTTGAGCATTCCTGCACAAGGTTAGGATGTAAAATACGACGTATATGTGAAAATGTATGATAATATAGATCAAACTCTATGTGCTATCTACAACAACAAGTGTTCTGGATGGTATTGATTCTAACATACCAAGGCTTGCATTTTTCAAAAGATGTTTTCCTGAGCCTTAGCTCTACATGGGAAACTTTAAACATCTCAAATAATTGAGTTTGTGTCTTGTCAATATAATGTTTAACACTAGCTTCATTGTTCATAGAACCCCTACTGTTTTTTAACACATCTTTTGTGTTAGAAGACGACCTAATGTTATTGTGCCGAAACGTGTGCACTAGTCCCTTAACTGCTTCGACTAAATTCAGGTCTTTGTGGGACAACCTACCACTAAATGCCCATAATGTTTCCATTTATCCCTCCACATGAAGGCTATCTCTTCTTACTGGATATTTTTTTAAGTGTATTTGGATGTAAAGGCACAATATTTTATGTGCATTTAAGTAAGCGAGATTGTCTTGTGGATCTACATACAATTTATTCAGCCAATACACGGCGAGCCACATTACAGTCCTATGAACAAGGTTTTTTAGCAATCGATGTGAATGCAGCAGCAAGAGATTTAAAAATGTGATTACTTGATTCGATATTCTTCAATGTTCTTATGCGTAACTTTCTTCTAACAGTTTCCATATTTCTAGATTTAAGCAAATCTAAAAACAATAGCCATTTACCGGCTTCGAATTTTTTATTGAAATGTTGTTTCATTATTTGAGAAGAATGATGAAGGATAGTGCGTCTAGCCACCTTACCTTCCATGGAAGTCAATTATCTCTCATCCACTTGTATGCATTTAGGAGTTCTCTTTCATTTTGATGTGAGATTTCTTGTCATTTGAAATGTTCGAGTGACATTTACATCTACTACAGGATGACAACTTCGATTAGGAGATTGAACTACCTGGCATGGTTGTTGTGGAGTCACATTTTCATTGTCACGAACATAATGGTTGAACTCTTCACAAGATTTTCTGCTTAATAATGGACCAAGAATATCATCTCCCCTATAACCGGCTTCCTTTAACGTTGCATTATTTTCCTTAGCCTCTATGTCAGGTATCTGTTGAGCAGGAATGGGAAGTATTTTCTCATCCAATGAATAGTGACGATTTCTTGAATCTTTCCTCCTATTTTCGTTTTTATTTTCAACTTCTTCTAGTGTAAGAACCTTCCTCGTTGATTTTTGACCTCTATTACGTACATTCCCCATTGAAATCCACCCAAACTTGTACAAAACCTATTGATTTGTGTAAGAAATGATTCAATTGCAGGTTGAGCCGCTCTCCGTGCACGAGTTCAAAAGAATTCTATCTTTTGCTATAGTAAAATTGGCCCACATCCCGCAACCCAAGATCTTTTATAAACACATATCGCATATGTGATATAATGCATGTCCATTTTATCTCATATGCGATATAAATACACTGCTTTTTACTTCACGAGCATTTTGTATTACGTGATCACTAAATCACATATGCGATATATCGCATATATACGATTTAGTGCATATCAAATATTTAAACCTGATAACCTTATAATGGAACCCATACCCATGGTTAAGACCTCGATACCTATCCTCGGTGCTCATAACCTCATAATGGAACCCATACCCAACATAGAGTCCAAATATCCCATCTAGAAGGCATGTGTGGTAATTAAAGGACTCGTTTATAGCTCATGCGCCATAAAATATTCATTTAGGTCCTAAGACCCTACCTTTTCTTCCATGACATTGCTCAAAGTCCCAAACCTTATAACGACGCCCTTATCCCATTTAGACTCCATTTATATGGCTTGTCATAGTCCGAGACCTTGTGATTTGTCCATGAACCATAAAAACATCCTTTAATCCATAGAAGATTGGATTTATCCTTGGGCCATGGTAGTGTCTTCATAACTATCTCTTGTCTAGAAATATTCATAATGGTTCCTATATGACCATGGTCAACTCCTTGAGAACAATATTCAATGCATAAAATAGTCTAATGGCACATATATCGCATTTTAAGGCTAAGTATCCCCTTTAAAGGGCATGTGTAGTGGTTTAAGACTTTTTTTGTTACAGTTTTGTCCCATTACCATGGTTAATGCCCTGAGACCCATCCTTAGTGCATAAAAACTCATAATGACACCCATATCCCACTAAAGGCCAAATATTCCATCTATAAGGCATGTGTGTTGACTTAGGGACTCATTGTCTTCTCTTCCATGACTATAGTCAATGTCCAGAGACCCATACCTCCCATACAAAACCCTACAATGGCACTCTTATCCCATTATAATACCATTTAGACTCCTAGTATTCCATCGAGACAATTTATGGGGTGGCTCATGGCCCAACATTACATTGCTTAAGAGGGGGGGAGACAAATGAGGGACATGAAGGTGTAGAGGGAATCATCAGAGGGAGCAATGGGTAGGGGACATATATGGGGGGTATGAAGGGAGGAGAAATATAAGGGGAATGGAGGGATGAGTAGGGGAGAGATATGAGGGGGTCCTAGAGGGAGGACAAATATAAAGGGAAGATATTGGTGGGAGGAGAATAAATATAAGTGGGAGGGAGGGCCCTGGGGTCTTAGACATTGTCAAGGGATGAAACCTCTACTTTAGGCCCTAAATAAAGCTTCTAGGCATCTGGGACCACCAATAACACCTTAAACCACCATATGTTATCTCTTGAGGGCATTCTTAGCTTTGTGTGTGGGAATTAACACCATTAGGTTGTTTTAATCACTAAGGATGGGTTTAGATACCCTTGCCATAGTTGAGCGATCAGGAAACCTAGGTCATAGACACTAAAGGAAGCTTATAGGGATCCATAGGAAAGAATAATTTATCAAGCCACCACACGTGACCTCTCTACGGGATCTTTGGCCTTAGATTAGGGATATGCGAGAAATTAGGATTTTTTTTATAGTAGTTATGGGTATTGAGGCCATATGCATGGCAATGGGAGTAAACCCAAGCCTTGGTCCCTAAATGAATCCCTTATTCATTGAAGGTCAATAAGGACACTTTAAACTACCACACAAAACCCATTGATGGTATCCCTACCCAAAAACTGGGGATAATCATGCCATCGAGAGGTCTTAAATAGTAGACATGGGTCTCTAGGCCTTACACATGGCTGAGAAAGTAAACCTAAGACTTAGTCCATAAAGGAATATTATATCCATCCAAGGCCTAAAATGATACCCCGAATAAACTCACATGACTTACAAGCACTAGGTATGGGTCGTGTGGCCTTCAACATTGTTGGGGGAGTAAGCATTGGGATTGGACTCTAAAAAATGCTTCTAGGAATCCATGACCATGAAAACCACCTCAAATTACCAGCCTTGACCTCTTGAAGTTACCCTTTCCTTCAAGTGGTGACATGGATGCCGTTGGAAGGTTTTGGATAGTAGATATGAATCCATGGGTCTTGGAATAAAGAAAAATTCTTCGAATATAGTTTTAAGAATGAAATTTGATTCACCATACATGACCTCATGAGCATATCCCTAGCCTACATGTGGGGTAATTAGAAATAATAGGATGTTTTGAGATCTACGTATGGATATCAAGGTCCCGCACAAAGTTATGGGAGAAACCCTAAGTCGTAGGTCCTAAATGAATGTTATAGGAATCTTGACCCAAGAATGATGCCTTGAATGAAAAAAGTCACGTCTTAAGAAGATATTTGGCCTCCAAATGGGAATATTAGTGTGATTATGAGTTCTCGAGCACAAAGTATACATCGTCGAGCCTCAACATAGTCAAGATATGACACGTTGGCCTTAGGCCCTAAAATATGTTTTTGTGTGTCCACGGCAAAAAATAATGCTTCTAAACAACATAAATGATCTCGCAATCCTTATCCTCATAGTCGATGTGTTGGTACCATCATGAATATTTTAGAGCTAGATATGAGTTTTGAGCCTTAGAGAAAGGTTATGTAATAAAACACAATCATTAATTCTAAAAAGTAGCTTCTATGTCTTAAGCGCAATGAACAAGCACCATGGAAAAGCACCTTGAACCTCCAATAATATGACCTCATTATCCACAACCATTCACAAACTTTAGGCTAGGCGTCTTTCTTTTTCCACACTAAACCACTTTGGAGGGGCCAAGAATTACCATGATCTTTTCTTTTTAGACGGGGTTTCTCCCAAAGCTTATCCACTAACTTGGTAAACTCTTTTTTAATCTTGTACCAAGCTACTAAAGCTAAAATGCATATGCGTTATAGTGCATATGCGATATGAATTGCATATGTAATATATCGCATATGCGATATGAATAATGCTAAAATACATATTCGTTATGACGCATATGTGAATTTTTTAAATTTAAAAACTCAGTGGGAACAAGACTTGGCATTATGTTCGGAAATAGCTTCGGACTACCGAACCTCTTCACTAGGACAAATAAACCTGGGTTATTTCTTGTATTTTAGAGTTGTATCAATATGCTTAGTTTCGATGGCGTTTTTTTCTATGACAAACACAATATTTTTTTATGAAAATATAGAATATTGTAGAGTACGATCTTATGATTCTGAAAATGTAGTTTTTTCCTTAAAATTAATGTTTTATATATTTATTATTATTTTTCTAAATGGCACATGTAAATTTTTGAAAATAGATACATTGTTTGTTTTTTTTATAACTTTTGATTGCCTTCACCATTTCCCAAGAAAACTATATGGTGCACTAGAAGAGAGTGAGCTCTACAAGGATTTCATTAATTTTTCCCCCTAAAGTGTTGCACCCACACATAACGTTTTCATTTCAAGCTTTTCTCACTTCAATAATTAATAATAATAAAAATTAATTCATGAAGAAATATGAATAAATAGTGTTGCACTAGGCCCATATTTCCTCTATATGTCTACAATATTTTATCCAAAATTGACACCATTTAGCACATATAGTGCTACACCCGCACAAACCTATATGTTATGATGTGCTAAAAATTTGAAAACCCAATTTAACATAAACTATTTTTATAATCATTTACATGCATTTTTTCTACATAAATGTTATATATTATGAAAGTTGATTCAATTACCTATCTTTCTTCCTTTTTCTTCTTCTTCAAATGCGTTAGGGAAGTACCCCTAATTGTCACCTAAACTCAAAGGTTCCAGGTTTTTTCAGTATTATGTGGCATCTAAAGTGTCTTTAAAGGAGTCCATGATTGTGCATCATCCCTAGAACATTTATTATTGTTTGAATGAGTCTAAGTTGATATATTTATATCCAAGTTGTATTATTTGATTTATTATTTGAGAAAAAGTTATTCTCGGTGACACTAGCGGTTCTCCTATTGATGTTAAAACCCTTACAGATGGAAACATAGTGTTGCGGTGAATTTGTGAAGGCGATGCAAATACTTGCACATGACCATTGGCCAGATTCTTTTTTGCATAATTTGTAGATGTTGTCATCTTTTGAAAGCATTATAGAGTCTTTGATAGATTCAACTCATTCTATTATTGATAATATGCCATTGTTAATTTCCCATGTCTGTTTTGAAATGCAGTCATTGGCATATGGCACATGAATGGATTGGTGTATCCTGGATAAATTTGAAGTATACAAGGATTTGTTTTTTAGATTTTTCATATTGTTTTCCTTCGATAATCAAATATTCCTTGTTTACATAAATTATGTTTCAAGGAGCACAAGTTCTTTACACTATCACTAGCATTACTGTTAATATTTTGATATGCTTAGTTAGGTATCATTAGTGCTTAATACAATTTCACATCAATAACATATGCAGTATCATTGAAAGAAAAACAATCACAAGATAGACACTAATTTGTCTTGGGAAACCCTCAAGGTGAAGAAAACCTAACAAAACTTCCTCTATATAGATGTATAAGAAAAAACCCCAAAACATGTACTCCTTCTCCTTGTTGATATGTCTCTCTCTCTCTCTCTCTCCTATGTAGTATACAAAAGTGAGAGTGTGTGTTCAAATGAGGAACACAGCTCCTCTATTTATACTCTTTCTGTTACTTTACTTTTACCCTAACAAGTCATCCCCAACAAAATTAGTGGGTGGAATTCACCTAGAAAGACACAAAATAGTATTATATTTTGTTCAAGAGGGTACTATTGACCCAACTTACAGTGAAGGTTATACCTCATGACTCTTTGATGACCAAATATCATAGTAACATCCCGATGATTGAATAAGACATATCCCTTTGGTTACATCATTAAAATACATTTAGAATATTCTTCGAAGTTACAATATTCCAACACTCCCCATTAACGAGAAGGGTATTCTCCTCACAACAACATCATCAACTATAGGAGCAAGGAGGAAGATGATCTTTAGCAGTATGATCTTTAGCAGTATCAAGGTAATATGTATCTATACGTCATAGGAAGTTTTCAACAATCATTAACAACTAGAAATATTACTGAAACATATTCAGTACTGGAACCTCATCTTCTACAACACTCAGTATTCATCTTCTTACAGCACTTGATCACTTGATCCTTTTCATCAACACTTTTATCTTCATCTTCTTGTTGTACTCGATCACTTGATCCTCTGCAGTACTCAATCCCTTGCAGCACTCGATCACTCGATCCTTAGCAACACTCGATCATTCGATCCTTTGTATCACTTGATCGCTTGATCCTTTGTAGCACTCGATCACTCAATCCTTTGCAGAACTCGATCATTCGATCCTTTGCAGCACTCGATCACTTGATCCTTTGCAGCACTCGATCAATCGATCCTTTGCTCAATACTTTCATCGTCTGTGTCCATTCTTGATATATCGATCAATATCATCATCAGAAGAATCATAACCTGTAGCACACATGATCTCTTTGTGGGATGATAAATCCCTATCACTTTTGGGCATAAGTCCCAAGATGATGCAATCCTCATCAACCTACTCTCCCTTAGCGAGGAGGGTCCACCTTATCGTCTCACTAGATCGTCGGCAAATGAATGAAGGAACATATCGTCTGCAAATGAATGCAAGACCACATCATATACAAATGAATGTAGATCTCATCTGCAAATGCATGCAGGACCACATAGTCTACAAATGAATGCAGGACCACATCTTATGCAAATGAATGCAGGACTCATCATAGACCATCCTTATCGTGTTAGCGCTAGGACAACTCTCATGAGAAGAGTGTTCTTATCTACGACACCATCCTACAAGTGAATGTAGGATCACTCTCTAGAAGAGATCATCATCTGCAGGACTATCCTGAGACGGTAAGTTCTAGGACCACTCACACAGTAGAGTGTTATTGTCTGTAAGACCATCCTCAGGAGAGGACAATTTCTTCCACAATTAAATATCAGACCTTACCAGCATATGTGAGTGCACTTTTCCTTTTCTATAGTGGCGCATCACTGCCATCTCATCCGCAGTGATAGTCTCATCATCACTCCCCCTTTCCAAGGAGGATCCATATCATCAACCTACTCCCATTTTCAAGGAGAGTTCATATCATCATCGTTCCTACTTATGAGGAAAGTCTGTAACCTCATCATCATTGTTCCTCCCTACGAGGAAAGATCTATATCATCATCATTGGTCCTCCTTGCGAAAAAAGTCTTCAGTATCATCGTTGTTCCTCCTTGCGAGGAAAGTTTTCAGTGTCATCATTGTTCCTCCCTGTGAGGAAAGTATTTTCGGAATACACAAATCTTGTCATGAAATTATTCAAAATTTACTTGAGACATAGGTTTGGTCAATATATCATAAAATTTCTCATTGGTACTCACATATTGGAGTTTTATAACTCCCTTCTGTACCATATCCCTTCAGTAAAAATATCGAATTTCTAGGTGCTTTGATTTATCATGGAACACATAATTCTTTATCATATTTATACAACTTTGGTTGTGACATAGAATCATTGTGATATCCAACTCCAAGTCTAAAAGACCAGACATCCATTACTGAAGCCATATAGATTCACAACTAGCAGAACACGCTTCTATGTACTCTCCTTCAGTCGTGGTGAGAGCAAGATTGGACTATTTCTTACTAAACCATGAGATCATGGCAGATCCCAAATAATAACATACACTTGAGGTGATCTTCTTGTCTACAACACTTCTTTCCCAATATGAATCCATATATCCATACAATATGTATTCATGATCTCTACCATAGTATTATCCAAAGTCTATCGTACCCTTTAGGTACCTCATCACATGCTTTGCATCTATCAGGTCAACTCATCTAGTTTTAACTAGATACTGACTCATGGTGTTCACAACAATGCATATATCGGGCCTGGTATTCGTCGGATACATCAATGACCCAATAATTTGTCTGTACTAAGTCACATCTATTACATCTCATGATTCATCAAATATCAGCTTCAGGTTGGTGTCCATGGGTGTGGCCATGGATTTACAATCAAACATATCAAATATTTTTAAGATTTCAACTGCATACTTTCCCTTATTTATAAATATTCCTTCTGGGCTCTCCCATACTTCTAGGGCAATAAAATAGTGCATTAATCCAAGATCTTTTATCTTGAATTCTTCAGCTAGCTTCTTCTTGCAATCTGCAATATGTTTCTCATTTCATGTTGGAAATTAGTCATCCACATTTAGCAATAGTATGAGAGGTTCATCATCCATAACCTTTAGGTAAAGGCTAGGATCGAATTTCCTCTTGGTAAAGCCCAAGCTTGTCAAGAAGCTATATATTCTTCCATACCAAGCTCTAGGATCTTTCTTTACTCCATACATATCCTTCTTCAACTTACATACATGAGTTCCTCCGTCTTCGACTTAAACTCCTTGTGGTTGTTTGATGTATATCTCTTCCGCAATCACACCATTCATGAAGGATGTCTTTACATCCATCTGGTGTAGGTTCCACTTCATCATGGATGCAAGTGTCATGATGGTTATGATGGAAGTGTACATGGCTACTAGATAAAATGTCTCTTCATCATCAATCCCCTATTTCTGAGAGAATCCTCTCGCCACAAATCTTTCCTTGTATTTTTACATACTTCTATGAGTTGCATGTTTTATCTTGTAGATCCACTTGGAAGATACCAAACTCTTGTTTTCTAGTTTGAGTACTATATCCCAAACATCATTCTTCATTATTGACTAGTATTCTTTCGTCATTGCTTCTACCCTTTATTTTGTATGGATTTCTCGTAACTAGTGAGTTCTTGATATACAATATCACACATCAAGGTCACATAGCTGGAGAATGGTTTTGTAACATCCCCTTTCTACCTCGACCCAATAACACAGACTGTAAGTAAAATGACATTGTAAGTACCCATTCTAACCTTATGAAAAATTACGGATGCGATTGATAGGGTTAGAAGAATGAAAACTTGACACAGCTAAGAATGATTAGGGAGGAATCCACTACAGGAAAGGTTAAAATGAGTGGATCCTTGGGGAACTCGAAGAATAATAACGATTGCCTTGATGACCTAAGTGTTAGGTTTCATCCAAGTTGAAGAAAGTCGTGAATATGTTGATTACTTGACTAACATTAGTGGGTCTACATGATCCTCTTTTGAGTATCTACATAGTTTATTCTCACAAAAGTATGAAAAAGGTATTGTAATACACATTTTATGTTGTACTTAAATACATGTATAAAGGTTTATATATGTGTTAAGAATCCTTTATATAAATTGATAAATGAAAATAATTACCTTCAGATAAGAATATTTCATTTTCATGGCAAAAAGAGAAGCTATTTAACATTGATATAATTACTTTGCCAAGAAAACTATTACTAGTGTATACTTTATACATATTTTCCTCAATATTTAAAAGTAAACTTGTAAATATTAAAATAAGAATGAAAACCAAAGGAATTCCTTGATTGGGCGCATGTCTGGAGGAAAGTTACTTCACCCAGGAAAAGAGGAAATCTCCCTCCCATAATCTATGGAAGAGTTAGTGTAGTCTTTATGATCGCCACAACTCTTCAGCTATTTTTGAGGAGGGATACGGGTTCACTTGCTACGAACAGTGGGGGAGCATGGCACACTCTGCATGCTTGTAACATTTCCAATCTGCGTTTTCATTAAAGATTAGGGGGGCGCATTCTTTTGGGGACACCGTTTTATGTGAAGAGCCCGGGGGGAGTAGGTATTTTTTTTGGGCCTGCGATTGGGAAAAATGCTAAGCATGAAATTATTTCCAGCTATTTGATTAGATATGTATTTTATTTTGTCTACAAGCATCATTACCAAGGATTATATTAGATCTGTATAATGTATAGATTCTACCCTTTGCAATGAAATTCATTTCCTGCTACTTGGATAGATCTGAATGTGGGTATAGTTTGTATTCTCTTGAAGGGATTGTAACCCTTTTTTCCCTGCAAGAGGCGTGGGTACCTATTATATATGTATGCATTGTTAATGCGTTTTCTAAGAAATAGGGCATTTTTTTTACTGCGTTGGATCAATTATTTTTGTCTGGAATTGTTACTGTGTTTTGGGGGATCTAGATGGATACGTGCTTGATGTTTTTTTTTATGCTTTCATTATCAAAACGTATGGGATATGGTTGGATACTTGCGTTAATTTAGGATATTATGGATGCATTTGTTTACTGCGTTTTCATTAAATATCCGAGGTATGGTTTAT
The DNA here is from genome assembly GCA_001517045.1 of Pseudotsuga menziesii. NCBI lineage: Eukaryota > Viridiplantae > Streptophyta > Pinopsida > Pinales > Pinaceae > Pseudotsuga > Pseudotsuga menziesii. The sequence goes on from LPNX010258779.1 coordinate 97,503, forward strand.
GCCTGTGTTTGGATCTGGAATAAATTTTACTTTCCTGCGTTCTCATTAAAGATGGAGAGTATAGTTTATTCGTGCGTTCATTAAAGATCTGAGGTATGGTTTATGCTTGTGTTTTCTTAAGGATGTGGTATAGATATTCCTTGCCTGCGCTCTCATTAAATATGGGGAGCATGGTTTATGCCTATGTTTCATTAAAGATCTGAGGTATGGTTTATGCCTGCGTTTTCTGAAGGATCTGGAATAAATATCCCTTTCCTGCGCTTTCTTATGGATCTGGAATAAATATTCATTTCCTGCATTGTCGTTAAAGATGGGGAGTATGGTTTATGCATGTGTTTCATTAAAGATATGTGGTATGGTTTATGCCTGTGTTTTCTTAAGGATCTCGAATAAATATTTCCTTGTGTGTGTTTTCATTAAATATTAGGAGTAAGTGTTTATGTCTGCATGTTCATTAAATATTGGGAGTATGTGTTTATGCTTGCATTTCTTGAAATATTTGGAACAAATTTTCTCTGCCTGCATTTTTTTGAAGACCTGGAAATAAAATCGGGTCCATAGTCACCATTTAGTTGTGGAATGCATCATGGTATATGGCATACGACTGCAAATGTCAACAATGTGTTTTTCATGCAAATGCCCATACGCAGATCTAGAAAGACTATATATTTTTGCATGGGACTACTCATGTTGCAAATGACTGCTTATTTTACTTATCAGTTCTTTTATACAGATCCAGGAAAAACCGTGAACTCTAGTTTGTATTTTTGAAATCATGGTAAGGGTTGTTACTCTATATGAGTTTGGTCGTTGCTTACATTTTGATGGTTTTGCTGGATGATCAAACTCCAAATCTAGGTTGCGACTTCATTTTCAATTTCCTCTGTTTACTTTGTTTGTATTCCATAAATTATAAGTTTGGAAATTTTTTAAATCGATCTGTGTTTTAACTATTAATATTACTATTGCTTGGCTTGGGTGGGGAGGAAAAATTTATATCCAAGTCACCTTTTAAACAAAGAAATTCTCATGATAATCCTACCATAGTGGATTCGTCTTCCAACTCGGGGTGACTCTAGGTCGAATGCACATTCCAGATAGAGTTAGTAGTTGGGAGAAAATTCGTATGCATATTTTCAGTCATACAAACTTTATTCAGATTAGATTAGAGTAGTATCTGTAATGGTTATCTTTAGTTATGGAATTAATTTTTATCTTGTTTTCAATATTATTATTGTAGCTTATGTTTTTGTATTTATAATTGGATTTATAAAGCTATAGGTATTTTGAATTAACATGAATTCAAGTGGTGGCTATAAAAATTGTGTTCTAATTGGTGGAAAGGCATTGGCTTAACTCTCGAAAAACAAGTATAGAATAATTTAGTTTGTATATGTGCATACTTTATAAATAAGTTTCTTCTATCATATAAAGCCATCTAAGCTTGTTCTTGTTCTTGTTCTTGTTCATGGGACTTATAATCCACCTACGACAAGGGTGCCTATGGGAACGAACACGATGTATGGTATTTTGATCAGGGGTGTGTTGAATATAACTAAATGACAAGGTTAAATATGTATTTGTTATGATGATGTAACTAATATAACATTGGTTCCTGATTATAGTATAGAGTGATATTTTCATTATGAGGGTGAGCATTAGAGTGATTGTATTATGTAGAATGGTTATGGTTAAATAATCAACTAGTTTAATTTAATTTGTGTGAATAAATGTTTGGTCAAGAATAAATAATTTTACTGCGTACCCCAAGAATCTGTACAGGTATATGGGCATATGTGACAGGATTTGATCTCTTTCTTGTTCTTGTGGAGCCTTCGAGGGCTCCATAGTTTCTGGTTCTTGTATGATTTGTCTTACCCATGCAGTTTTTCTCCTTTTTAGATATGTCCATAGTAGGGGGCTCCTCATGTTATACAATATCAATATCTTCTGATTCTTCTATTTTAGGAGAAGGTCCAACTTCTAATTTTGTAGGAGGTACATCCTTTTCATGTACTTCTTCAAGCTAACACTTTCTAGATTTCATAAGAGTTGTTTCTTTGTCAAATGTTACATCCCTACTAATCTCTATGTGTTGGAATCTTAAAATGTATATCTTGAAGGATTTGGAGTCTTCACAATATCCAACAAATATTTCCTTCTTTCTAGAAGGATCCAACTTGGTTCTCTTTTCTTTTGGAATGTGAACATATATTGGACAACCAAATATATTGAGATGGCTCACTTCAGGCTTATTTCCTATGTATGTTTCTTCTGGAGTCTTGAAATCAAGGGCAATATGGGATAATTTATTTTGCATATAAACAGCTTTTCTTGCTTTTGCATCCCATAGATGCATAGAAAGATCTTGATCATGTATCATTGTCTTCACTTCTTCTATAATGGTTCTATTATTTCTTTCTGCAACACCATTCTATTGGGGATTGTAGGGAGTGGTTACTTTCCTCTTGATTCCAGCCTCTTTACAAAAGGATTTAAATTATTTTGAAGTATATTCTCCACCATTATCTGTCCTAAGTATCTTGATTCTTCTTTCTGCATGATTCTCTATCAAAGCTTTGAATTCCTTGAATTTATCAAATACTTCATTCTTTGTCTTCAAGAGGTATATCCATGTTTTTCTTGATTATTCATCAATAAATGTAACATAATATTCATATTAAATATGTGGAGGGAATTGGGCCACATACATTAGAATGAATTAATTCCAATGTACCTTTAGTCTTTGTCTCAATCTTTGGAAATGGATTCTTGATATGGTTTCCTCTTACACATCCTTTGCAAGTTCCTTCATGATCCACGTTCAAATCTGGTAAACCGGTTACTACTTTGCTCCCATAGGGTAATGCTTTGTAGTTGATGTGAGAAATCCTTCTCTTACATAGTTCACTTGAGCTAGTGATCTCATGGACAAAAGTTTTTTCTAAATGTCCTTTGGGTTTATACATTCCTCCTCCTTCTTTAGCAATGACAACTACGTCTTCAATTGATTTTACTTTTGTCCATGAGTACTTGTCCATCTATAAAAGAAACTCTATATCTATTCTTATCTAATGTTGAGATGGAAAGTAAGTTCTTCTTCAAACGTGGTACATAAAGTGCTTCCTTCATATTCATAGGAGTTCTAGATTCAAGCTTGTAGCTTGCTTCATCGATACCTTTGATGAGATATTTATAGTCATCTCCTAATGATAATTTCTGAGGAGAGTTATTTTCTTCAAGTCTTGACAGAGTTTTTTGTTGTCCTCACATGTGCTTGAGGCACCGCTATCAATAAGCCATGTATCTTTTCTATGTATTACATACCCAGAGAGTGCATAGAATAGTACATATTCTTCTACATCTTATTCTTTTGCTTGTTTGTTTAGAGGTATTTCTTCTTCATCATCATCCTCATCATCATCTAGATGTGTATGATGTCTTTGGTTGTTGTTCTTCTTCAATGGACACTCTCTCGAAAGGTTTCATATCTTATGAAAGTTATAGCATTGATATTGGGAGTAGTATGTCTTCTCATTGTTTTCTCTTTTCCTTTGAAACCTCTTGGGAGATACTCCTTGTGATTGTCCTTCTTGAAGCTTGATTGTCTTCCTCCTCTTCTGGTATGGATGGATAGGGCTTGATCATATTCTTTGAGTAGAGCTTCTTGTTGGCTACTCTTGCTTCACCTTGGATGCAGTCTTCAAATACAATGTCAAACTTCGTACTTTCTTTTCTCACACACATAGTTTGTATGAATGAGTCCCAACGTCTAGTGAGACCATTGAGAGTAGTCATAACTAGTTGATCTTCATCAAGGGAGTCTCCAATGGATTCTAGTTGCTCCTTGAACTCAGAGACCCTTGTGAAGTAGTCTTGAATGGATTCTCCTTTACTCATCTTGGTACCCTTCAATTGGGCTCTCAAATTCATCCTCCTTTTGATGTTCTTTCCTTCATACAATCTCGAAAGGGAATCATACATTTGCTTTGGTGTATCTTTAGATGACACTTGAGGNTCTCAGAACGATACCAATCCTATACTTCCATGCTCGAATGTTTTCTATGCCTTCTAGCTTATCCTCAAGCTTAGTGCTTGGGGCAATCTTATCCAGGAGGTCACTAAAAAATGAAATTTCTCAAAATGAAATAGCGACCCTACGAGGAGATGCTCTTGACTGAGGCGAGTTGGCCGGTCCACTTGGTTTTTGGAGATTCCAAATCTCCACCCTTCAAAACTTGTTTATGAGATTTCAGTTTATGTAGATTTATGGTTTTGTTTTTCTCTAGTTTTCTCATTTAAATCCAAACTAGGATTTGGTTTTCCCGGATATTCACCCACTCAAAAACTTTGATCTAGGGCTCAATAGATGCGCTCTAGGGAGGCGCAATTTTCTATGCAATCATATTTCCAAAATTCCAATTTTGAGAGAAACCCTGATTTATTGCACCAACTATACGAGAGAGAGTTTTACCTTGTGAAAGTTGTTCTATTGAGGCTAGTTCTGATACTATGTTAAGATTTCATATGCTTAGCTAGATATCATTAGTTTTTAATCCAATTTCACCATCAATAGCATATGCACAATCACAAGATAGACACACATTTATCCTCGAAAGTCTTCAAGGGGAAGAAAACCAAGCAAAACTTCCTCTATATAGATGTATAAGATAAAACCCCGAAACAGGTATCCCTTCTCCTTGTTGATTTCTGTCTCTCTCTCTCCCTCCTATGCTCTATACATAAGTGAGAGTGTGTGTTATGAGGAACACAACTCCTCTATTATACTCTTTCTCTTACTTTACTTTTACCCTAACAAGTAGGCCCCAACAAACTTACTCACTTACAATGGAGGCTATACCTCATGACTATTTGATGACCAAATACCATAGTAACACCCTACTAAGGAATAAGACATCTCCTTGGTAAAATAAATTTAGAATATTCTTGGAAGTTACAATATTTCAACAACTACAACTATCAACATTGGTTTTCATTGTTGTGCAACCTACTCAAAGGTCTTAGACAAGAGTATTTGAACCAAGATGAGGTTCATTTTGTTTCTTCTTGCAAAAGCTTTCTTTCTTTTACTTGGCTCTTTTTGTAATTTTATTGCTTCATAAGGTATTCTTATGAGGGGTTTGAAATGAAAATGTGATCCATGGACTAGTGTTTTTAGTAAATGCAAAACTCTTGTTGAAGTTCCCAATGGGAAAAATCTACTTCTAATTTTTTTGTAGGTCAATGTCCCAAATACATATTGTAGCTTCTAGTAACTATAACCATTTAATGGCAAATCGATCTGCTTCTATATGGCCAATGAAATATGGATCCCCCGATTGTACAATATATATTTCCAGGACAAGGCTGCCTTTTTTCTTTCTTCTCGCAATTATATTTTCATTAAGCAAGGAGTTTACCAAGACTAGTGTCATTTGATTTTCTGGCTATTGCAAAATATCTGTGTAATGGTTTTTCTGATGCTATGAACATTGTAAATGTGTACATGGAATAAAACAATGACTCACAACAATCTATAATGGGATAAAAAATAATACAAAAACCTTGTTGCAAAATGTTTCTTACAAAAAACAAATTTGAGCTTCTTTGTATATACATAGGCTTTTGCAGATGTTTGAGAAGGTTGTAGTTGTTAATGCGCTTTGCTTGGTTCTAGTTTGTATGAAAGTAATGGCTCAAAGTGTCCAAATGTCAGTAACTGGTCATGGAACAGTATTTTGTAGCAATACCCAGGTCCCTCAGCATTAAAGTGAAGGTATTTTGTTTGTTTGTTTTATTACCAAACAACCACAAGGGCTTTTAACCAGTTGGATAACCATTTGATGCAGAAAATGTCACCCTAGAGACTCAGAAGACGTTCACTTGATTGCCAAGCGTATTGTGTCACTCGCTAAAATATTCGTCCACATTTGAAGTGCCATGTAATTCTAATAAGTAGTCAGCTACTAGGTCTATTTGCATAGATCGCAAAAGAAACAGTATATTTAGACTCTAAACGAAAATGGAAATGATTTATTGTGCCGTCTTATTTCAACTGACGTGTATTGAAAATGAAGCAAAGTAATGAAAACGAGATAGTTGAAATAGGTGAAACACAGCTAGTGAATGATCTATAGACTCGCATTTCGATGGTTTTGGTTCATATCCATTTGCCAATGCAAAGTTGCATTTTGTAAACATGTTTGGAACCAGGTTATTTGAAGTTGTGGCAATAGACAAGGGAAATAGTTTTTGTTTCATGTCGTCTTTCTTCCCCATTTGTAGATGATTTTTAATGGTACATGTAACACTGAATATGTGCATGACCTAAAGCTGATATAGTTTTAACTCAGAAAACAACAACAAACATTGGTTAGTAGAAACAGAAAACAATGAAGACAAGCAAAGAAAGCAAAGATAAAATAAATAAAACAAACATTGCTAGTGCCTTTTTTCATGATGTTAGCAAAAGGCATCGAGTCTATAGCGGGAACCAAGAGCATCCAATGTTATAATCGAAGCTGGGCCACGAACAATCTAGTCAGAGAAGTGAAGAGCATGTTGACATTGGTCACTGTTAATGGAAATCGTTGTGGTAAATTTGCAAATGCTGTAGGCAACTATTCCAATAAGAAGATGACCGAGCACAATGATTCTTGGAAAAATATGATGTGTTAGAACCAAATACGAAGCAATGCCATAGTTGCTCTACATACATGAAGAACAGAACATAAGGGAAGACACTAATTGCTGCTACATCTCCAAGCAATTTGTCAAATGTTGTTGCATTTGACAATTGGCTAAATGACAAAATACTGGCAACCAAAAGTAACAACTAAGAAGAGCTTGAAGAACTTGTTATCAGAAACAAGCTTCAAAACATGATGCCCTCTTAGCTACATTTGTTGTGATCTGATGTAACAGAATGTTCGTGAACAAGGTCTTCTTAAAAAGAAAAAACTATGTCGAAGAAATCTAGACAAGACTACGCTTGATAAAATGCAAAGGTCTCTTATATATATAACCTATAAAATGGAAACAACAGATTTTGGTCATATAGACATGCACACATTTAATTTTGTTTCAAGATATGTATACATAAATACATTTAAGAAAGAGGATTTGGACGCTGATGCAAATCCTGAGGCATGAAAAACTACGCATTAGAGTGAATAAAAAGGGTCAACACCTTGTTGCGAAACTCTCATGATTAAGTTAAGAGCGTATTCAGGAAACGCTGCTCAAGGAACGCTTTTTACCTCATGCAAACCTATGTGGATTGCGACGAATTAATGAAGTATAACGTAGTGGCCGAGTCACAGAATGTTTTGAGGGCGTACATCGTTGTAGTTGGAATATTATCTAATTTCATTGTCAGAGCTGCTTGTTCTGCAATGCCTCTACATAAGATCAGAACGCCCACTTCTTACCTTCAACATTGATTCATATTTATTGTGGCCACAGAGACTACATTTCCTCTTTCATCAATACCTTGCCTCTCCACTTCTGCAATGTCTTACATACTCTCTGAGATTAAAGAATCCTGCAGTGTCAAAAGATGGCGCCTCCCTTTTACAATTACATTACTAGAATACGCGTTTGAAATAAAACATGGAGTCTCTCTACATTCTACAACGTAATGAAGATATTATAGTCAGATATTTAAAGTCATATTCTCGTAGCTTTTTCCGACATTCACTTATGGCTGAGTTAGGCTGCAATAGGAGGTGCTTGGGTTAGTTGTAGCTAATCACTTCTTTAATCCCCAAAGAGAACAATTAAGTAAAAAATGTTTGAATAACCTAGTGCTAAGGGAAAACCGGAAAACCTCGGGCTACTGAATCTGTTGTCCTCTTCTCGTTATCACAAAGATAAACAACAACCAAACACATTTGAGATGCATATCCGTATATATTTTTCTTCCAAACCTTGTCCTGTGCTGCATTGGCTGAAAAGTGAAAACCTCATTCAGAGCTTTGGCTGAAAACATCATCTAAAGCACTCTATGATCTTCGTTTCATTAGGTTGAATCCACCTATGAGTTAGATATACGATAATAATCACAAGGAAACGATTAAATCTCAGATTCTCATGACCAGAATTTCGGTTTGCATGGTAAACACGGTGATGGTGAGAGAAGGTATGTCATCAACTGAAACCAGATTGGATTCTTTTCAACACGAATAAATCTGTCAAGAATGACCACTACTTGAACAGAAGTCAACAAAACAAGTCAAATTCGATTTAAATCATTACGAAAACAATAGGTAAGAGTAAAAAATCGCTCAAATATCCAGTTCTCAAAGGCCCGTTTGTCCCTTTGCTTTATGTCTTATGTTAGCTTGTATCCCCTAGCACACGGGGAAAAGCGGGTTCCACAACTCGATGCCCACTAATAATACACAGTAGAAAAACTACGAGATCTTCCTTAAAATTTATGCCTTGGATGGAGTTCAATTTTGGGCTGGGTGGGTTTGGCAAGCTTGCTTTATGCCTACTTATCGTACTGAAGATGCCATTCTGAAATACAGATTTTCCAGATGTCCTTGCTCCTCCTATTCATTCTCATGCGTTAGTGCAAACGGATGCCCGAGAAAGAGGCCACTTGGTTGCGCAATAAGCATAATATAGGGTATGTCAAATCCAGTCCATTGAGGAAAAATATAGTTAATAGGGAGGTAAGGAAATGAAAGAGTGAAGCTGACCGTTTCTAGAGTGAGCCAGGCTGCCTCTTGACAAAACTGGGCCTTGGAGTCCACCCTTAATGGATGACGCACGGTGTCATTACACGATCACTTTGAATCAATGTTTTGCTAAGTTGGTGGGAGCGTGGGATCCGGTAGTGTATTTAAATCACTCTTCCCCCAAATCTATGCGAGTCTGGGAGTGGTAAACAGACATTGGGAGGTATGGAAATTCAGGGAGGTCATTAAACAGTTAGCAATATGCATTCCTCTGTGCAGTATCAATGCTGCTGCAGGTCCATTGTTGGCTTTTAGATTTAGAGTTTCATTGTTGGCTTTTAGTTTTAGAGTTTCTTAAAATTGAATAAATAACAATGCATTTATTTAACATTTAAATTAATAAAATAAAAATAGCAAAATTAACCATTAAACCATTCAGTATATATTCATTTTGGTACAATATCAATATTTAGATATATATTCAATTTAATTTTCAAATAATACCATCTATCTACATATATGGACTTAGTAGTTTTTAAATAATACCAAATAGATACTTTAAACCTTAAAAATAATATAAAATGAAAATAACCTAAAAAAAAGGGAGAATGGTCAAAACACAATGAGCCCCATTCTAGACTCATGGAGCACTAGTTTGAATCCCTTTTCGATGGGAGAGACTATCATTTCTATTTTTACATAGAAATTTAGCTTCTATATATAATTACAAAAAAAAAAGTGTAGATAGATTTAAAACTATCAAAAATTAATTTATATTACCAATTAAATATGCACTTGAGATCCATTATCACATAAACAATTTTTTTTCCAACACTAACTATTATTATGATTTTTCCAATTATATTGCATATAAAGCTATATCTCTTTTTTTCCTAATCTAAATATTATTATAATTTCTGAAAATCCATTAAAACTTAAACTAGATTTTTTTTCCAAAACTAACTATTATTATAGTTTCTCTAACCATGTTTCACATAAATATTATTATAATTTCTGAAAATCCATTAAAACATAAACTAGATCTTTTTTTTCCAAAACTAACTATTATTATAGTTTCTCTAACCATGTTTCACATAAACTAGATCTCATTTTTCAAGACTAACTATTATTATAATTTCTCCAATCATATGGGACATAAACTAGATCTCTTATTTTGAAACTAATTATTATTTAATTTCTCAATCATATTGCACATGAACTAAATCTAGTTTTTGATGACTAGCTATTATTATAATTTATCATATCATATTGCACATAAACTATTTCTTCTTTTTAAAAACTAATTATCACTAGCAATAAGGTGCAATGGAATGTCTAAAGGAAAAATAAAATAAAGGACGAATAGGAAAAACAAAATAAAGGATGAATTGAAGTGGATTCAATGACACAGATGAAACAAAAGTGAAGGTGAATTTAATGATGACAGCAAAAAAAAATAAAAGCATGAATAAAAGAAAAATATAATATGTAATCAAGAAAGAAAAATAGAAGAAGGAAAGAAACCTGAAGGCCCAAACATTGTTGCCATTGAGGCACTCGAGACTCAATGTGAAGCTCAATACCAATACTTAAGAGTTTCAATTTTTTTCTACCAACAACAATCTAATTACTATGTTTAGAATTGCTTGAATTCCAATTCCATTTTATCTTCCTAGATGCGTCTTTAAACATCTTCTTAGATCCTACAAGCCTCTAGTACTGAACCTTGAAAAAACCTAAGGTTTCAAGGGGTCGACTAAGGTTTAAAGGAAAGTGGCCACACATTGGGGAGATCAAATCTAAATCGATATAAGCTACAAATTCATGTAAGAATTATGAAAGACTCTCATGTTATATACAGAAACGTTGGTGAAAGTTTCAGGTATATATTAACTCTCGGAGAGACATGTGTGCTGAATGTGATCAAATACTACACAATTTCTCTTAAAGTTGGAAGCCAATATTAAAAGCCTTGGAAGTTTCTCTGCATATTAAATTGCTTATACGGTTAGTTCATAATGTTCCATAGCTCCCAAGTGGTGGAAACAAAATGAGAAGTCATTTGGGGTACAAACGTATTGTATTTGCATTGGTTAGGGTCTTAATTGAAAGCATTGAGAGCATGTAAGAGGAAAGAACATGGCATGATTGTAAGAGATATTGTAGGTAAGAAGTGACTATGAAGCCCCTCTTTTGTTTACTATTGGCACGTGCAATTACACACCTTCATAAAGGCATTCAATCAACGCCCACCTTCAAACCTTTTCAATTCCATTTATACAACATTTAAGTTTCCCTTAAATGCTTATTTCTTCGTGGTGTTGGCTACTGAGGGTCTATTATGAGTTCCCAATAAACTGCCAACTGCTTTCATGCTTTTAGTTAATCCTTGTGTAAGATATAATGCTTTGTGTGTATGAGAGTTTCTCTTATATTGTAATGTATGAGAGTTTCTCTTATAATAAAAATCTGAAATTATAGGCTAATAATAAAATCATAGGCTAATAAAATACTAAACTCAAGGACATCTTTAAACTTCCACGGAATAAAAACCTACTCGTAAATATGAACCTAAGTTTCTATAGGTTACTTTTCCTATATGTGTTTCCTTTATGATGACATGTTTTACGTGATGCTTTTCTATGACTTTGACACGTCTATAGTTTACTTTTCTTGTCTATATTAGTTGTTGGCATTTGTTGTTTCTTATTTTGTTTTACATTTTAATTTTTGTTTACATCTCTTTAATCCATTTGTGGTTTATTTATAAAGAGGTTGACTTACCTATGTATGTCAAGGGGTGGAGTGGCGGGGTTCTATCCCTTAAGGGCCCACTCAGAAAGGTAAGGATTCCTATTGCTACGGGGTTTACTTAGTTCTTTATGAACTAAGGCATGTATTTATTTTCTTGTGCATGTGATTTCGTTGGTGAACCCAATTTTGTGACTGTGGTAATAATAACGTCCTATCTACACCACGCTACACCTACACTACACTATTCATGTGCATAAATGTGTGGAGAGAGGACTAAAGTCCTCAGCCTAAACTATACCTTAATCCTATGGTAAGAATGGGTTATGAAATCATATGTGTGAATATTTATAAACTATGTGATAAGTTTTTAAAACCTTAGATATAACATTCTATATGCTTTGAACTTTATAGTATGAAAGGTTTATGTTTATGGCATAAGCATATGCAATCTAAACTATGGCTTAACTATGAAAGTAGTATGATGATGGAGGGTTTAAGACTTGGGGAAATGGGGTTGGTAAGCGATGGTGCATACAACATAAATACAAACTATAGTAGAGTGGGTTTTAATCTGCATGTTAGTGTTGGACACGGTAGCAAATTAATTGAGCCTTGGGAAGCACGTGCAGAATGCCTTAAGTGTTGTGAACAGTTTGGATATTATTCATTTAGTTTTCGTTATGGTGGAGGTGGTGGTCTCGCACCCGTGGTGAGTGTTGCGCAACCAACAGATTTCCACGCTCTTCGATAGGTATGCATTCGACACCAGTTTGTACATTTGTAATGTTTATTTGGTTTATGGTTTGAATGCATACTTCTAATGGCATGGATTGTGGTCTTTGCAAGTGGGTAAGCATGGGCACTCTACGTGGCTTGAGGGTAGTGTTGTAGGTTGCTTGTGCAACCAAACTCTAGTTAAGCCCTGAATTTGGCAATGGCCTTTACACTAATGTGTGGTTTTAGTAGAGGGTTCGAGCTTGGGAGTGGGGAAACGCATCATTGAGTCATTTCGTTGTTTCAGGTTTGGATAATTGCTTGGAATTTGTATATGCAACTATGTATCCTTTCATGGCTCTACCAAATGTAATTTTTGATATGTATAGACTCTTAGTAGCTTGATTCGACTATGTGTATAAGGTTTATTGTTTACAATGATATGTATTTGATTTTAATTGACTTAATGGAAAATTATCTATTTGGGTAGAGAGTCCGTGTTTCTTTTTATGATGCATCTCTTTTGTTTTTTTAGTGCCATTGTTTGCAATGGCACCAATGATTATTCGACTGTGTAAAGTATATGTATGGTAGTAGTGTGTGGTTTTATTTAAATAATGTGGATGTGTTGGTTTAATAATAATATGGCTGGGTTTATTTTGGGCAACCGTAAGCATGAAGCATGGCCTGTAGCAATGATTCACAACCATGATTTATTTTTTGAGTGTGTTTCCTTGTTTTAAATCGTGACTGTGCATATTATGAGCGTAGCTCTGTTTTGTTTATACAAATGGTTATATTAAAACCTTTACGATAAACTTGAGGGGCGAATCCCTTAGTGGGTGCTATAGCTTTTTAATGTGTTGAATGGTTTGTTTGAGGCCTACACAATTCGATCTTGGGCTGATAATTGATTAGAATTGTGGTTTGAGGGTTGTAAACCCATGATTCATTGACATGATTCTTATGTAATGGTTAATGGTTTTCCACTAATGCAAGGCATTGGGAATAACTCTATTTTTATATTTTATTAAAAATGTAGATGATTTGTTTCATTTTGCTGATAGCGTTTTGTTTGTAATTTAAGAAATGAAATAAAGACCCACACTCGATCCTTTATAGGATTTGATGGCTAGGATGGATGAGATAACGATTGGGTGTATGGATATATTTTATTAGGATTATTTGAAACTCTTGTTTTAGGCTCTCAACCTTCTTTCTTTTTGTAAAGTCGATAGGTGTGTTTTCATGATAATAGTTGCAGCTTTTGGTTTAAAGTTTTGGTTTAGTTTTAGGTATTGATGTTTAATGAGCATTTATATTTTGGGAACAAATGTATTTGCTAGCAATATGAAATATGCAAGAGTTGAATTTTATGTTGAGGGTTTAAATTAACGAGTTTAGAGATTCGATCTCTCCTCTCTTTATTTATAATTATAAATGGTTTATTTAAAAGATTTGGTGCAGAGTTTATATAATGTTTTAGTTTTAAGGAATTAATAATTTTATTTAGTTTTAATTTATAGTAGAGTTTATTTTACCTAGATTTGTGAAATCTCTATTTTAACTCTATAAATTTAGGGAGTAAATAATCTATCTAACACCTAGGGTTTTAAACTAAGTTACCTAGTTTAATATTTAAATTCTCTAGATATGTTTAAATCTAAAACTAAGAGAGTTTAAAATTTAAATTTATATCTAGGAAATAAGGGCTGAGTTTAAGTTAAGCAACTAAATTAACGTGCAATATAGAATTTAACCCTAGAGATTATACAGAAATAATTCAAAGTGAGTTTCAATAAGTTAAACAAATGGAAATATAGCTGAAACATTTATTCAATATTGTGATTCCCACATCAAGATTATAAACACTACTTAATAAAATTTGTAAGAACTAGAGAAGGTAAAAACCCGAGACGTGCAACTTGTAGTTTATTAATGGCTAGAAACCATGCACACTTAAACATAGAGAATTAATAAAAACTTAGCTAGTTTTGACCTGAGATTTGTTAACAGGATAACTAGGAAACTACCACGTTCCTCCCAACCATGACTCGGAACCATCCTCGTTTTAGTCCGGATCCCCCCAAGCTAGTTCCAACATGCAAGTAGTTTAGAGCTCCTAAAGGTAAGGCTTCTCCTATCTCGAATATCAAGTGATGCACGAGATGGATTTTCTTTTGGAAATGATCTCCAAATTTCTTAGGGATAATGATTTGATGAGATTGGAATAGAATAGAGTCCCCAAGCCTTTCCTTGGCTTGGGTCTTTCTAGAGGATCTTTAGGGAAAAGGGTAGTTAAACTTCAATTAGATAAAGAATCCATTATCTTCTTGAAGATAATCTTTTATTGATTTATGTGAAGTTAATAATTTATTATAATTAACCTAGGAACTCTTTTACTAGTTCCTAATTTGAATCTTTTAGGATTAGATATTTAATTAATTACCTTTAGTAAATAATAACATATAGATTCTTTACTTTTACTCATAACATATATAAACTATATCTATACATATATTATGGTTAATATTTGTTTAGGAATCATATAGAATGATCCCATTTACATGGTGCTTTAATTAGCTTATAATTATTTATTTTATCAAGGCCTTCACATAGGGTTGGTCAACTAAGTTCGGAATCTCTAAACTTCCTTGCATGTTGAATTACCTCGTATATCGTGGTATTTCTTGAGTACTTGATGAGAAGTATAAATTCAAATTTTTATTTAATCAACTTAAAAATAAGTAAGATAAGGTGAGTGTTTTTCATAGTCATTCTCACTCAACACAGTTAATTTTCAATAACTCCTAGTGCTATTGAGAGCCCAAGCTCAACATTAAAAACTAGGAGTTACAGAGTGCCATTCTAGAGCTCTCTCTCAACACTAATACTAGAATGATCTTGTATAATACACTTGTTACCCACCTAGAACTCAAAAATAAATATTTTTATTATTTGACAAAACATTATGTTAAAATTATTGTAACGTTTTTATGACCAAGTTGGTCAAGTATGACTGTAATTGAATATTTATATTATTTAAATAATTAAAAGGAGAGACCTATCCAAAGAATACCGTTGAAAGAGTGTTCACTGACCCAATAGGAGGAATGAGCAGTTATAGAAGGATAATTGACAAGTGTCGGCACTAGCATTTCACTTTCTAGCTATTGATTGAAGCAAAATCCCTAAAAATGTGGTCATGTTCCTTGAAAGGAGGAATTGAGCATGTGGCTCATTTAATTTCAAAAATGACCCAAATACCTAGGAAATATTATAAATACCATTGAATTGAGCACGATGCTCACTACATTCTATTCCATGTGAATGAAACTTATGAATGATGCAAACTAAAAAGTCAGGCAGTGAAGCAATTAAATGAGCAGATAGTTAAAGTGAAACTGTTGAGTTAAGTCTCCTATTGAGTGGTACTTTGTAGATATTTTTCTGTATGGTTTATCTTAGAGTATCTTCGGCCTAGTGGTTCAATGAACAGGCTCAGGTATCCTAACTAAGTGATCTTGGATTATTCAAGAGATTGTTGGGAGGAACAGTCTCCTTTGGGTGTTTGTCCCCCTTCTGCAAATTTATATAGGTTCTACGTTGTTTATTTATTTATTTATGTTTTCATTCTATATATGTATCTGGAAATCTATGAATGTTGATGATTATATGAACTAATGATTTATTTTAAGCTAGGACAAGTTAAAAAGATCATAGTTTTGTGTTATTGTTATGAATCATGCCTTAGTGTTCTACACACATTAAATGATAACTCTAATATTTTAAAACTTCTTTATAAAAGAAATTTAGCATATATTATCCTACGAGGTTTTAATTAGTTCTCCGAGTTTATTATTTTCTTTGTCTTTAAAGTTCAATCATTATAGTCCTAAGTAGGATAACCATGGTTTAATAAACTAAGCATTTACTTTTCACCGAAGTTGTCACTTAGTACAATCTAGCTCACTCACATAACATTTATTCTATCTTTTTTGTAATAGTTTCTTACTAAACAAAGAGATGTTGAAGATCAAAATATTTTCCTAAAACTTCCATTACAGTCGACATAAGCTAGTTTTACACACAAGAGAAACTATGGATTCATACAATTGTATGCATGAATAAGTTTATCTCTCTAAAACTAAGTTATATATATATTAGTAATTATATACCTATTATTCATTCCATAAAACTTTATTTTTCGAGCTTATCTTTTTGTAGAAACATAAAACATTTAACAACTATATTTTCTAACCATTCTAGTTAGGAAAATCATATATAAACTAATTAATCATCCTAAGTTAAAAAGTATAATCAATTAAGGGTTCAAACCCTAAAGCCTTCGTTATCTAAAGGCTTATACGCTACAGTTAGGGTTTACAAACAACTAATTAAAATTCAAACATAAAACTAAGTTGTATATGATCAATATATATAATACAAACAAAGTTACAGATTAGAGAGATGTTATGTCCCAACTAAAATACAAGTATTTACTCCCAAATAAAACAAAAAACCAAGATTTTCAACAAGTCGCAACCCTTTTTGTAGGTCGACGACCATCTTAGTATTATTTGGAATCCATTAAATAAAAACATACAGTAAAAACCTTAAAGAAATATTCACAACAACCTTACGGATTTCTCATAAAATATTTTCTATTCCATATGTGAACAGTGGTATCCACTTAAATAATTATCGATTTGATAGTGGCCTCATGGCCCCAATCTCCCTGTTTTATAAAGATAATCGAAACGGAGTAATGGCCTCATGGCCATAACATTACACAAATAAACTACCACATTAACTAAGTGGTGGAAAAAAAAACGGCCTTCTACCCTAGAAATATTTTACTAGCAAATCAAAATTATAGATTCAAAAACCAAGACAACATTCACGGATAAAATCGACTATGTAAATACAACAATAAAACCATTACGGGAATCTCTTTTGAAAATAAGCATTTACAAGTCAGAGCGATGGTTCAACAAGTGTTCAAACACTCCACAAAATAAGGACTATGTCATCTAAATCCATAAGAAAACTAAGTAATTACATTACAGACCTTCAACTTCATGGTCATGGAAGACCTTTTTACAAACCATTAGTAAATTCCACAGGGAAGAACCAAGAAGGTTCCCATTTTTTATTAATGACAAGGAAGCGCGGGAATAAAATCCATGCCATGAGAACCCAGGTGAAGCCACAGATCCAAAAGCCACAAAGCCACAATAAAACAAGGTGGCAAGTCTTACCAGGACCATAACTCCTTTCAACATGATGCCCAGTAAAAAACCAAATACAGCAACCCATTCTAGAAAACCTCCTACAAATAAAATGCACAAAGGGAAAACATTGATTTGTAATTTTTTTTTATGATGATGGAAAATGATAACATAATCCAGAGAAGGAAATTACCATGTATCTGTTTATAAAGACACTATGGAAGCAAGATCTTGGTCATCGATGTCACCACATCATGGAACCAGAACCATCCAAACAAACTTCATTTTGAAAGACAAAGTTAAATGGTGTCGAGGGCCGAGAACCTCAACTCCTCCACAATCAAAATACATAGTGGAGCTACATATCCAATAAGAGAGAGACTAGTTGAGCCACATAGAGAGAAAAATAATACAATATGTATACAGAAATTCAACAACAAGGAAGCCACAATTCACGATGCGCATTAAACCCCTAGGGTTTATGATTTGACATGTCTAGTGATCAACAACTCAAGTACATGAACCATCACGTGAGCATTTAAATGCCACTTGGTGTAATATTTTACACCCAAACTATAGGGTTTCAAGACCATCCCTTTTATTTGATTAATTCCATAACATCTTATGTTATGCTTGTATTTCGTTTGATATAAATAAGGTAATTTTTGTTTCCTTTTGCCAAAATATTATCCCCCTACTTAGGAGTGGTTATTTATACTTAGATTAGGAATCTTGGTGAAATATAGGTTGTTGTAAGGCTTATTTAGTCAACACTTGCACAAAGGATATACAAGTTCTGCGCTATCCATAAACACTAAGTAAGGCGTGCAACCCATTTTTCCCTAGCATCTAAAAAAGGTCAAATGGTATACAAAAGAACATAATGAGCAAGCACAATAACTTTAACCGACAAAAAATTAAAAGTGACATTTCTTTCATAAACTTGACGACAAGAAAAGTTGTGTCATCATAACAATAAGTTGCATCATAATGTTGTAGCAAAGAGCCATTATGTTAAATGGATAAAAGACTACACACATTTTAATGTTTGTCATAACTATGTCCTTTAGGTTAAGCACAATTACAAACATTATAGGGAATTATTGTAATCCTATATAATTACACATAGACATTTACTTAAAAGTTTCTTTTTACGAATTTTGGATATTTTACAAGTGGTATGAGAGCGAGTTTCCAAACACTAGGCTTGATTGGCTCACTCACATGCAAAAATGAAACAAAATATACTGATCATGTTTTAAAACTATTTCTGTATAGAAATATAAATTTGTATGTTGCAGGTAATGGAAGGAGTTGAAGCATCCGCTGAATATTGATCCCATCACAATAATCTAGATAAAATTTATGTGGAATTAAATAATCAACCCTCAGAACTACTTCAAAGAGTGAAAGATTTAAAAATTGAATTAGAAACTGTAAAACAATATAATGAAAGAATTTTAACAGCTCAGGAGGAACTAAATCAGATATTACTTGAAAAAATACACAACAGAGGGAAATATAAAAGAAAGGAGTATGAAACTGATTCTGGAACAATATCATACAAACACAAGGGTAAGAAATTAAAACTTTTTGATAGTGAAAGTAAATCTTCTTCAAGAGTTACGATAAGGTCGCACAAAGAAAAGTATAAATACACTAGTGAGAGTAGTGAAAGCAACAAAGATCGTAGGAATAGGAAGTATAAACCCTATGAAGTGATCTCACGAGAATTTAAAAAGATAAAATATCCAATGTTTAGTAGGGAAGTGGAAAAGGGTGAAGAATCCAAGGCTTGGTTATCAGATATGAAAAAGTACTTTCATATTTATAACTACTCCGATAGATTGAAATCTCAAATGGATATCTACAACCTAACTGGAAAGGATGAGATCTGGTGGCACGACATAAAAAGAGTAAAAAGCCTTAAAGAAAAATATTTAACCTCAAAAGTCTTTAAAAAATACTTTAAAGGGAAATTCTTATCTCAACAATATTATGAAGAAAGAGCTAACGATTTTTATGAACTTAAACTAGGTTCAATGTTGATGAAAAAGTTAAGTAGTAAATTTCTAAGTTTATTAAGATATGTACCATATATAATTAACGAAAATCCTAAAATACAACGGTTTCTAAGTTGTTTGACTACTAGATTCAATTAAAAAATTGAATTTGATAATCCAAAGACCCTTGAAGAGGCAATGAGAAGAAGCTAATTTATGTTACGAACAGAGTAAAAAGAGAGAAAACATACCTAACTGGAAGAATAAGAGAGCAAGTAACTTTGATTAGAAAAGAAAAGGTTTTAAGTCTAATAAAAGTTTCAGAAATAATTCTCGGAATTTATCTAAGAATAATTATCAAGGAAGAGATTTTAAAAATAAAACAGAGCAAAATATTACAACACCAAAATGTAGAGACATGCCTAATAATTATTTTAAAAACAATGAACATAAAGAACATGTAAAGTTCTAGGAATGTCAGGGACCTCACTATGGAAAGGACTGTCCGAACAAAAGGAGAAACTACAACAATGTGCATAACATTTAGGATGAAGAAACATTTGGTGATGTAGCAAATGAAATTCCCAAAATTAATGCAACCTTGGAGAATGGACAGGTAGATCATCAAATCTCCATGGAGGAAGTACAAGGTATGATACAAAACCAATCTGTTTCTATTCTGATTGACTAAGGTGCTAGTTTAAGCTATGTGTCACCTATCATCGCAGAAAAATGCAATTTATCTTTGAAAAGGTTTGAAAATCCTTGGTTGGTCATTAGAGGAAATTTGAGGTCTAAAATGGGCCTCCTAAGGAAAATAATAAAATAATAGTTATTAATTTTGGAGGAAGAATGAAAAAACTACTTTTTGTTTGTATTTTTGACATATCTCCCTGTGTTTTTACTCAAATTCAAAGCAACAGAGCTCGTTCGATGTGGAATTTAATTCCTCATCCAACGAGTACCAATACTGCATACTTTTGATAGACCCTGCTACCCCAAAAACAAGAAATACCTGAAAAATGTGATGATGACATCATCATCACATTTTTTCAGGTATTTCTTGTTTTTGGGGTAGCGAGGTCTTCTAAAGTATGCATTGTTGGTAATCATTTGATGCGAAATTAAATTCCGCATCCAACAAGTTTTGTCGCTCAAAATTTGAGTAAAAACAAAGGGAGATATGTTGAAAATACGAACAAAAAGGTAATTTTCTTTTATGACAAATATGTCAATTCAACCATTATGGTTGACTCATTTTATTGAAATTCTATTGGTTCTTGAATTCCAACTCACAAAATTTATTGTTGGCGCGTTTTCTTTTAAGGCCTATTTTAGACCCCAAATTTCCTCTAATGTGAGTTAGCTACATGAACCAAAAGAAAAGTAGTTACCTATGTTGAAAGCTTTGAAATGTTTATGAGTTAGTTTAAAACTCAAGCAAAGTTAAATGTATTGCCGTTAGGGTCTAATGATGTTTTAATAGGTATGGATTGGATGGAAAGACATCAGCTAGTTTTAAATTGTTTTCAGAAAACATTTACTTGTTTAAATGATAAAGAAGAAAGAATTACAGTCAAAGGGATACTTAGGAAAGTTTCTGTTAGACAAATATCATCTTTACAAATAGAAAAAGTTGTAAGAAAGGGTTGTAAAGTTTTTTTTGTACACATAATAAATAATGAACACATGGTTAAAGAAGATAAGCTAAAATTCGATGATATTCCAATATTACAAGATTTCTTAGATGTTTTCCTCGAAGAAATTCCATGATTGGCTCCAAAGAGAGATCTGGATTTTACTATTGAGTTAGCACCAGGAGTTGTTCCAAATTCAAAGGCTCTTTATCGAATGAACATTTTAGAACTTAACGAATTAAAATTACAACTACAAGAATTGATTGACAAAAATTACGTAATACCAAGTGTATCCCCCTGGGGAGAACCTATCTTATTCGTTAAGAAGAAAGATGGTACATTACCTCTATGTATAGACTATCATCAACTAAACAAAATGAAAATTAAAAATAGATACCTTGTGCCCTGCATTGATAATCTGTTTGATCAGATACGCGGAGCAAAGATATGCTCAAAAATAGACTTGATATCTAGATATCATCAAGTCATAATTAAAGGCGAATATATTTTTAAATTTTTTTTTTCAGAACCCGCTACAGGCATTATGACTTTGTAGTTATGCCATTTGGGCTAACAAATGCTCCAACAAATTTTATGTTCTTAATGAACACTATCTTTAGTAAATACTTAGATAAATTTGAAGTCGTCTTCATAGATGACATATTAATTTATTCAAAAATGAAAAAAGAACATGATGAACACTTGTAGATAATACTACAAGCTCTGAGAGAACATAAAATGTATACTAAGTTTAGTAAATGAGAATTCTACAAAGATAAAATACAGCATCTAGGTCATGTGATATCCAAGGAAGGAATATCAGTAGACCAAGAGAAGATAAAAGAAATAATGGAATAGCATGTTCCCATAGATGTAACGGATGTACGATCATTCATGTGAATTATGGTTATTAATAGAAATTTATAGAAGGATTCTCAAATATCGTGAATCACATAACAACAATATCAAAAAAGGGAAAAAGGGTTTGTCTCACATCAAAATTGTGAAGAAATCTTTAATAAATTAAAAGAATTATTAATTACTGTACCTATAGTAAAAATAGCAGATCCAAACAAGGATTTCGTTGTATGCACGGATGCATGCAAGGAAGGCTTGGGTGGAGTACTAACAAAATAAGTTAAAATAATCACTTATGGGTCAAGGAAGCTAAAAACACATAAAAAAACTATTCAAATTATGATTTAGAGTTGGTTTCCATAATTCATGCTTTGAAAATGTGGCGCCATCATCTAATTGGTAAAATATTTCTACTAATGTCTGATAACATAAGCTTAAAATATTTGTTTGATCAACAAAATATGAACGCAATGCAAGCTAGATGGTTAGCCTTCCTTAGCAAATATGATTTTGAGATCAAGCACATTAAAGAAAAGGAAAACAAAGTGGTTGATGCCTTAAGAAAAACTGCAATAATGAATTCTATAGCTGCCATTAGTAGTTACAAAACAGAATTAGATCATAAATTGGAAGAAGGAATAGAAATGGACAAGGAATACCAAAATTTAAGGGAAAAAGTAACTAATAATGAATCTAAGAATGTAAAAACATATTATAGTTTAAATGAAAAAAGGTTTAATTTTGTATAAAAATAAACTGTATGTACCTAACATACTAGAAATTAAATTGTTGATTTTAAATGAAGTACATAAATGTCCTTATTCTCGACATCCGGAGTATAAAAAATTGATAACAATGTTAATAAAAGAGTATTTTTGGCCTAATATAAAGAACAAAGTTGCTAAATATATATCTAGGTGTATAGAATGTCAGCAAGTTAAAGTTGAGCGTCAACACCCATGAGGTATTTTGTAACTATTGCCAATTCCAAATTGGAAATGGGAAGTTATGAGTCTTGATTTTATAACTAGATTGCCTAACATTCATAAATAATATGATTCAATGATGGTAGTGGTCGACAAACTAATAAAGAGTCAGTGCAAGAAGATGAGGGACCTTTTAGATGCAATCCTAGTTTTCAAAAACAAGATCACGTTACCAAAAAATACATCAAGGTTCTGCTACATCGCACTTGCTATGGTTCAACCCGAGCCTGACATGTCATGGGACATGTAGGATAGGAAGCCATATCACGTACGCGTTATATAACTACAAAACGCGCTCGCAATATGTAGTTATAAAATGTGTACGCGATTTGTAAAACAAAAAAAAAGTTTAAATACACAGGCCTGAAACCCGCGGCCCATTTTAACAATCAAGAATGTGAAAACGGTGGCCAATTGGAGCGTTTTGGAGCAATTTAACTGCTTGGGATTGTTGGAGGAGATGATTTATGTTGAGGGGAGGATATTTCACTGTTGAATTGTCATCCAACAAGGTAATTCAATCACCCAAAGCATTCTTTTTTTTTTGGTCAATTTTTAACCTATAATTGTGTTTTTTAATAGAATAATCAATCCAACAAATCCCAAGCTAATGTTTGATGGATTCAAAGTAAAATAGGCTATAAGAATAAAAAACATCATGTCTAATAGATATTCAATGTTCCAAAAGGATAGAAATATATAAAACAAACACAAGTATAATCCCAACTTGCATAGAATTTGATGGACAATGCAAAGTTTGAATTGGGATACTAGTGAGAGTGCCCACCTCTAACATGCATAGTCAAACCTTCAAATGCAATGATTGTGCTGGAATTAACACAAAGTGCAATAAAATTTAGCAATTATTTTCATAGCTAGGTGAATGCCAACATTTTGAGATACATAGTGAATGAGGGATCCAAATGTAACAGCCAATATAATCATCAAAATGGAAGAAAGAAAAAATTGTGATCAAAATATGCAAGTTGGACCCTCATCTTGATCAGAATTCCATATTTAACAATCCTTTGACACAATAAAAAGCACATATGACTATATAAAGGGACTGTAATTTCTAGAAGAATATCAATACTCAACAATACCATGTGAATCCATCGACCTATTCATTCTGAATGTCCCAGACATACATAGAGTCATATACAACAACTGAAGTAAATTTATAAGCTATAAAATCTCACAACAACATTTAATTCAAGAGATCTACTTGGTCCTAAGAGTTGAATGAATGACAATTTATAAATTCATAATCACCACGAAATGTTGAGGAAAGGTGACCACTCCATACATCATATGCATGAAATGTGGATTGGTTTTTTACATAATGTCAGCTTTCTGACATTTGACTACCCATATCCCTAGATCTCCCAAGGGATTATCCTATAAACATAATAAAGAAAATTAGAAACATGTGAGACCCTAGGTCTCCTTGAGATCCCTTGATCTATAAAATACATAAATGACTTTACTCAAACAGTCTAGGCCCCTGCATCACTAGGTTTATCAACCATTTTTTAAAATAGAAAAAATAATGGGTAATATATTTCTACATGTCAAGTCTCTAAGCTCATCTACAACCAATTGTAGTCTAGTCCACAAATTCTCCATTTTCCATGTAACTTTTGGTTGGTTTCCATGTTTATACAACAATGGAAATGGTGAGCACCCATGAACTACCTAGAGTGCACCGTGAGAGTGTTCCCAACCATGATTGAGTCAATTATATTTAGAGGATATGGTGGCAGCCTTGTATCACCCCTTTTATTGCCTCACATGTCCTAATAGTCCCTTGCCCCTTTCTTTTACATATATAAGGAACGTAAAGGCCAAAACATGTCAAAATAGCACTCCTAAATTCAAAGAAGTTTAAGCCCAAGTGTGCATGGAAAAGTCACCAATGAGGGTTAAGAAGTGCCTTAACTTCTAGAAAGAAGTTGAACGAAACTCACTATTTAATTGTTAAATGTTTAATTTTAAGTTTTAAATGTATGTAAGTGAATGCCATTAAATTTCTTGTAACTTGAGTTTTCCTTAATTTACATTTTCAATTTTGAAGAGATGTCATTATATACCATGTATATGTTTATAATTATTTCCTTATTGATTTTTTTATTGTAGTTGCAGTTGTGGACACCAATGCTGAAATATTGATTGAGCTTGCCCAGTTGAGAGGTCTCAGTACTGCTTTTAGTGGTGGTGATAGGATTCAATGTTCACTTGCATCCACTTTGGATGCAATTGTTGAGACTATTACATTTTCAAACAACATACTATATGATATTACTTCATATGGAGAAAGAAAAAGACGTGAGTACGCTAATGGGCTTAGCTACAGTGCAATAAAAAAGTTGAAAATGACCAAAGAGCATATATTTTCATTGTTTAGGGACCCTCACATGGGGGAAATACCAAATGAAAATAGGCCACATATCTCTATCGAGTGGTGCACATATCAACCATTTGTTGATAATTGGATGGACAGATGGTATATGGTTTTTGATATGCCACCACACAACAAAAGGGAAATCCCCTTGTACCTCCTTTAGAAGATGTATGCAGAGTTCGTGTTGGGTAAACATGTAAACTATTTTGATATATTGGCGTTTCAAGGGATTGGTGGGGGGATGCCCCAAAACCGACCCAATGCCAGGCTTCAAGACGTTGATCACCCTATCCTTGCACCTCGCAAGAAGTTGTCTGGGCTAGATATCCCACCTGTACATCATGTTATTCCACAGACACATGATGCATTTTTGAGTTTGGCACGGGCCGTTGTTTGCCATAGCACTATGGTTCAACATATGGGTGAGGAAGGGACATCTGTCCCTGGTGTGGTACATACACCAGGTCGTCATGGTGCAGGACCATATTCTAGTGCAGTACCCCCATCTACTATAGGACCATCTACTAGTGCAGCACCATCAGCACATTCCCAGCCTACTTTTGAGCCTCACGAGTGCACATCGTGTGGTCATCCATGCTATGTTCTTTCATCAGATGTTGTCTTCAGTGGGTTTTTGAGTAATGTATGTATATGGTTAATTGTAATAAATTCTTCATTTATTTTCCTCTTTGTACACATATGTATAGTTTGAGCTAATATATTAATTTTGTGAACTTGCAGTTGATGCTTTATTCTGGCAGCGACGCCCCAGAGTATAATTTTCCACACTCTACACAGGGGCATGACATTCCATCCATTGATCCCTTGGTTGGTGGAGAGATTCCTAAAGCACCCATTGCTGTATCTCACACTGAGGTAAACATTTTAAAATTTTAGTTTTTTAATACTTGTTAATTTGTTAATTTCCACATACTGTACATGTTAGTTCACTAATGTTATCTACGGTCTAATATTTACAATTATTAAACTTGCAGATGCCAGATCCTTCATGGGGGAAAGCAGTGATGGAGGTAGGATCCATGGTCGTATCGACCGAGGAAATATCTGGGCAGATGCCAGATCCTACACGAGGGAAAGCAGTAATGGAGGTAAACATTTTAAACATTTAAAAAAATGTCATTTTTTAAATACATGTATGTTTGTTGAATCATGCATGTCTAGCTACATGAACTCTTGTTGACTATAGGCACCAACCGAAACACTTGGACCATTTCCTGGAGTTGTATATCCTCATAGGCCATATGTGAACAAGGGTCAAGTGTATATGAGATGGCCTACTCCTAGAAAGAGTGAAGTTGTCCATGACCATGGAGATATTGATACCATGGTAATTTTTATATCCTTTGATGATATCTCTTGATTTAACTTGAAATCCAGTGCATAAAATGTTTTGTTAATGTTTGATTTGCATGTTTACTGCATCAGGAGCTAGAGTTTACTATTGAAAACCTTGCAGGGATGGTTGATGTAGCAGTTAGTGTTGCATCTACAATGGAAACAAGTCACACAGAGGTACAACTATTTCAACATGATCGTTACATATTTTATTATTGTTGGTGTATGTTTATTCATCCATGTCTAACTATTTCAACATTTGGTGATTGTAGCCACTAGCAACAAGAGTTATTGATGCAACAGTCAATGTGGTATCTGCAATAACAACAAGCCACATAGAGGTACAACTATTTGAACATGATATAGACATAGTGTGTTATTGTTGTCTATTGTATATTCATGCACATTTCTAACTATTTCAAGATTTGGTGATTGTAGCCACCACCACCACCACCAGTTCCTGCCCCCTTTGGTTCGACCATGGATGCGACCATCCTTCATGTTCAACCAATAGCTCCATCTTCTACACAAGAAACACAATCCCCTTTGTCACAGTCTCTCCCTGAGGTGAGATGTCCATTAATGAACAATTGTTTCATGCAATGTCCATTAACATTTTCATAATTTTTGAGTTAATTTAGATATGGTATTTTATTGAGCTAATGTATTAGTACATATTTAGTTGAATTTAACAATTGATATTTAATTTGCAGGATCCAGAGATGCACACTGGTCCTATAGTTGTGCCTACAGGATCACCCTCAAGAAAGAACAAGAGGAAGCTTGAGTTTTGATGTGTCTTATGGGATATGTACATATCGATACATGTACATGTGGCTTGGACAATTTTGGATACATGTTCTTTTGGAGACATGTACATTGACATTTCACTTACATGTACATGTGGCTTGGATAGTTTTGGATACATGTACATGTGGGTTGGATAGTCTTGGATAGTTGTGGAGACACATGTACTTTTGGTTACTTTTGGATATATATGTACTTTTCGATACTTTTGGATATAAATGTACTTTTGGAGACATGTACATTCACATTTCAGTTATAAATGAATGATACATTTCACTTTGAATTTGTTCTTTGGTTTCCACATGTTCTTGTGTCAATCTATTGTATTGATTTGTGAGGATTATCTATTACTTATGAATACACTATGTCAAAAGAAAAAACTATTATATTTAAAGGTTTCAATGATCTCAATACATGCACACTAAAGTCAATGTTCTTGCTCATGTAATTTAATAAATATAAGTGCAATACAATGTATTTCAAGGTTTCAATGAACTCACTACTTGCACACCAATTGGATATATCTAATTAAAAATTGTGAGTTTGGATTCATTAAATTACAAGTTAAGTCAATGATCAAGTGTAATTTAATAAAACTAAGTGCAATACATGCTTCACATTTCATCAACAACCAACAACACTATTCAACAAACCTCATGCACCCAATGACTAATCAGTCAGCATTAAAGGAACACCTGGCGAGTTGCAGGTCACCTCAAGATACCATTCAGGGACACCTGGTGGAGTTGGGCCCGGTGCGAAAAAAACCTCACAGAGTAGCAATTTTGAATTCCGTCAACTCCTGCTAGCGTGTTTGGGCATGGGAAATATTTCAATGCCAACCGCATCCCCACCATCCGTGGCTTTCCAGCTTTGGCCCTTGTTGGCGTGACTGCATTGTCCCCTATTGAGTGAAACCCTAGCTTCAGAAACCACCATAGATGGAGGTCATTGGGCAATGGATAGGAGGGAGAGGCCCCCCCCCTAGATAAAATCCCACGTCATGAATCCAATGGAATCGACGGTTCATCGATCGGAGGCCAGAGCATCGATCTATGCTGAGTTGCAGGTCACCTCCAGATACCATTCAGGGACACGTGTTGGACTTGGGCCCGGTGCGCAAAAAACCTCACGGAGCGGCAATTTTGAATTTCGTCAACTCCTTCTAGCATGTTTGGGCATGGGAAATAGGGCAACACCAATCGCATCCCCACCATCTGTGGCTTTCCAGCTTTGGCCCTCGTTGGCGTGACTGCATTGTCCCCGATTGAGCGAAACCCTAGCTTCAGAAACCACCATAGACGGAGGTCATCGGGCAATGGACAGGAGGGAGAGACCCCGACCTAGCTAAAATATCACAATTTCAAGTACACCAATGACCCAACATGTCAGCCTCCCAAAATTTTCTATTATGCATATGAAAAATTAACCTTTCGAAAGCATGAGAGGTTCCAAATTTTGTTTGTTTATTAAGTTTATCACTTAATATTTTCACATGCATGATGTTTACCTACTTCACATGCATAATGTTAGCGCATGTTACTTTTGAATACTTCATATGCATAATGTTGAAGCATGTTAATTTTGAGTTGTTTGTGTCAATATTAGTAGGTTATTTTCTTCCACTTTCAATGTTCAAAAAAACATAATCAACTAAAAACAGAGTTAAATAAATCACTTATTATCTTTTATTATCTTTTAAGTAGAAATTAAACTTCTCAATAATAAAAAATGAGATGAAATTCCAACACTACTAGGAACTACCCCTTTGGCAATGGACATGCAGGTATAAGAGGTGAGTTGTCAAGAAGGAAATTATACAAGCCTTAAAACATAAGTTTATCATTGCAGCATCTTGTTTCCATCATCCTAGTTGTATATATCGGCTGAAAATATTGACAGTATTACCTACTTAAAAAATTAGGGTTTTAGTTCTGTAAGAGAGCCTACAAAGAACTTTTATAGGTATGACCTACAGAGGTACATGCATGTATTCTAATGTTATGTATATCCTGTGAATGAGATATTGAAATGTTCATATGATTGATATATATGGTTTATTGATCATATGTAAAATTTGGCATGTTCATTAACTTGACATACAAGAGAACTTTTGGCATATTTATAAACAACATTATGGAAAATTTTGCGTATCAAGAACACAAAATTGACATATTCATAAGAAACATACATGGGGAAATTTAAATTATGATACATACCTCATCATGATAGATCCCACCTATTATCATACAACCAAGCCCTCCGGATAATCTCTTATAATGATGGTCTCCATTAGTCTCTCATGCTCTGTATCCGATAAGAAGTAGCGTACCTTCGATGAATTTCAGCTAGGCATTGTTCGTACCTGGAGGTTTGTACCAATGATTAAGTTGGTAAAGTGATACACACTTGCACTTGGTTTGTAATCCCTGTAAACATATCCACCCTTCTTTCTTGCATTGTTGTCATCTGTAAGGTATTCACCTTTAACAACCATAGACCCAATGGGGAAGTGGTTGTTTTCATCATCAGTCATGGACATAATGAGGGTTTGCTTTCCCTCTATACAATGTGCCAACCAGTAATCACCACCCCATTCACTATCGTTTGAGGCAACCACTACGCATATGTGTCCTACATAGTATGATTGTAGGTATATGATCAAATATTTTCCGTGTGATACAAAGCCATTAATGTGAGTTTCAAGACTACGTAAATTTAACAAAAAAATGTTAAGGAAATGCATCATACTAGGTTGTACAAGGTCTGATACATGATCAAAATCTATAGAAATAGATGATTGGTCTTCTACCAACGGAGTTAACTCAACAATTGCATGCTAATCAATTGGAAGTGATATGCGATCCCATCCATCAACCCAATCCAATTATTGACACACATCCCAATCACCATCACAGCAAGGCGGGAAAAAACAAGCGAGTTTTCTAGTCCAAATTTCAAATACTGGGTTATCAAAACTTCGAACTAAATGAAAACCACGAGTGCTAGGAACAGTCTTGCATTCCCATGCATGTGAACGATCTATGTCTACCACCTCCCAAAAAAATCTCTCCACATGTCTCTTTCTTGTGGATTCTGCTCGCATAGCTGATTCCTCTCCCATTACTGACATGCACTACCTGACTATAGATTGAGCATTTCGAATAGTAGATATTCTAGATAATTTCAATTCCTCTCTTCGTAGCGCTGTTTTGACACATGCTCCGGCTCCATCATGCTCTCCTTTACCATGCCCAGTCTCAAAATAGTTCCACATATGTGGAACTTCGTAGTTTTTATGGAATGAACACAACCATTGAAATATGCGTGCATTTTTGAACTGACCAGCACATCCATCAGAACAAATCCAGTGTCGATCCATCTGTATGTTCCTACCCTTCAAATGATCATAGAACATGATGAAGCAATGATGTACATAGTGGAAGTCATGGCACCTATCATCACTTATGTAGAAGTGATATTCCTTTACAATTTCTCTTTGCTCTTAACTACTATTTGGGCCATGCCTCTATGTGATATGCACCATCAAGGAAACCTGCTCAGAGTGATAATACTGACTTTGGATCTCATTTTGAGGTTGCAGAGTGTAGTTCTCGGCAAAATCAACAACTAAAAGTATAGTACCACGAGGAAATGTATCTCTTCATTTTCTAAACTTCTCATCCTGCCATCATGCCAAGTGGACATGCTGAACATATTAACATGTCTTTTCAATAAATTCCTTGATGAAGACACTAACTTGTACCTGTTGACACAAAATGATCCCAATATCAGGTTTTTTGTAAGTAAGGAATGAAATGAAACTGGTCAAACATAATTTTATAGATAAATGCATGTACCTTAGATGTCACCAATTGTATTTTTTTGCTTTCTTTCCCTGGGACTATTTCATAGCTGATATATTTGAAACTTTTCATGTCTGTAACCATATTCCCAAATTCATTGTCTCCAGTCTCATGCATACATTGGCTCAATAATGCCATTCCAGCATAGTTGGAGCAAGTTCCATCCAAACAGGATTTTGCATAGTAAGTTTTCCCCTCAGGCCTATTGCACATGATACTATGAATGAATTCTCTTGATGAGGTCAGTGGTATTTTCAAGGAGCAATCCTGCACATGGTTAGTATGCAACACATGACGCATGTACAAAAATGTTTCATAGTAATATTCATATTCTACATGGTATCTACAACAACAAGTGTTACAAAGAGTATTTATTCTAACATACCAGGGCTTACATTTCTCAAAAGATCTTTGCCCCAAATTCAATTATCTATGTTCATTCCTAAATTTCTCGTCTAGTTTTGTCTGTGTTATATCAAGAAGATGCTTAATATGTCGTTCACGGTCCTTTGAACCCCTTCTCAGTTTTAGTACATCCTTTCGGTTTGAAGAAGGCCTTGTGTGATCATGCCAAAAACTCTGCACTAGTCCCTTTATTGCATCAACTAGCTTCATGTCACGATGTGGCAACCAACCAATAAAGGCCCAAAAATCTGTCTGGGCGGTTGTGTCAAGATGTTCTCTTCTAATAGAATACCTACGGAGGGTTTTTACATTCAAATTAACTAGTTTAGATGTAGGCTTGAGAAAACGAAGGACCCTAGTGTTCTTATTTACAATTGCTTGTGACAACACAAAACAAGCCGCATTGCGGTCCTTTGACCGTGTGTTCTTACCAATTTTATCAAAGGCATCTACTAATCTTTTAACTATATGAGAACTTTGTCTAGAAGGATTTATCATCTTTATTCCTAACGATTTCCTAACAATATTCATGCCCTTAGATTTTAACAATGATAAAAATAATCTACATTTATCTCCATCACATTTAGAAACAAAATATTTATTATCTGTTGAGTTTGATAAGCAATACTACGTTTAGATAGCGTACCTTCAATGGAATTGAGGAGTCCTTCATCAACTTGTATACGCTTTGGAGTTCTTCGACGTGTGCTTTCTAATGGAGGTAAGGGGTTTGGATTTCTACCATCTAGTGCATCAACAATACGCTCTAGTGTTTTAGTAGCAACTTGTTGTCCTTCACTCTCTTCCTGGTAGTCGGATGGTGGAAGTCCAACATCCTGATCGACCGTCCGATTAATATTTTCTTCTTCAATAGTAGGCTCCATGTCCAACGTCTCTTCAACAGTAGGCTCCATGTACACTGCCTCTTCATGAGCTTCGTCTTGAGATGGTAACTTATCACTTTGACTTGATGTGGGATTTGAAACATCCCCTAATGAGCACCTACGTTTTGCTTCTTGAATACTTCCATGGGGTGCTTGTTCAACAACTATTGTGGAAATTGAAGGTCCCTCTAGTGAATGCTTCATTTTTTCTTATTCTGGATTAATAGGATGAACTGTTGTATCCTCTATAATTGGATTTGGATTAGTTTCCAAAGAAAGCCTCCAATTCATCATGTTTATTATTTTCTTTTCTTTCTCTTCTTCGATGACTTCTTGAGGTCTCTTCTTTCTTGCTGATTTTCTTCCTTGGTTACGTACATTCCCCATCACCACAATGATCAATGTCAATATAGTTTGTTTTTGTTGCTCCTCAATTACAAGCTTCCAAACCTTTAACTTGCTTTATAACTATTGATCCTTCAAGGTGCTTTAATCTTGATTCTCAATTGTTCATATTTCCCCTCAAAACAATAATGAATGGGAAAATTTGCCTTTGGTTCTCTTGAATAATAAGCAAATGAAAGTTATATCCACCATCACCATGAAATGACATTGAAGCTTGATATCTTATCCTGTGTGTTCCTCAACCATGGAAGATGTCCTCAATGCTGCACCTGCATAACAAAAAGAATGATGGAGATGGTGTAGATTGTGAGTATTTTCACAGGCAAGCTCGTACTCTTGAAAAATAATGCGCGCTAATTGGAATTTTCATAAAAACGCAGTGAAGTTGCTCTCGGACAATGACAATTCACTGTTTTAACAGTCTCAAAACACGCACGCAATTTGAATAAGCAAAACGCGTACGCGATTTGTATAACCCAAACGTGCACGCGATATGTTCAATCATAGTTAATGGGGTGGGTGCACGTCTAAATGTAATTACAATATCAACTAAAATCATTAGATGTAGTGATTTAAAGATTATCATTTAAAATGTGACATATTTAAATTTTAAAACATGGTGAGGTAATATTCATTTATAAATAAATTAAAAAAAAAGATATAGAAAATTTATTTAGACTATTATGTTTTTATAAGAAAATGATAAATTTAAACTTTATGTTCCATGACTAGTTATTCATAAATAATTGAAAATAGATTATCAAGTAAGAAGATAAACTAAAATCATTTTATATTAGTAATCCAAAATCCAATTTATAAGGAGAAAGTAAACTTAAGTAAATTACACACAATGATGATGAATGAGGATGAATGATGATGATGTTCATGATGTTGATGGTGATGATTATGAGGATGATGATGATGATGATGTTCATGATGTTGATGGTGATGATGATGATGAGGATGATGACGATGAATGATGATGATGTTCATGATGTTGATGGTGAGGATGATGATGATGTTCATGATGTTGATGGTGAGGTTGATGATGAGGATGATGATGATGATGTTGATGATGTTGATGATCATGAGGATGATGATGATGGTGATGATGATGAGGAGGATGATGATGATGTTCACGATGATGAAGGTGATGATGATGATGAGGAGGATGATGATGATGATGATGATGAATGATGATGATGTTCATGATGTTGATGATGAGGATGATGATGAGGATGATGATGATGATGTTCATGATGTTGATGGTGATGATAATCATGAGGATGATGATAATGAATGATGATGATGAAGGTGATGATGACGATGAGGATGAGGATGATGATGCTGAATGATGATGATGCTGATGATGTTGATGGTGAGGATGATGATGATGATGATGATGATGTTGATGGTGATGATGATGATGAGGATGATGATGATGAATGATGATGATGTTCACAATGATGAAGGTGATGATGATGATGAATGATGATGATGTTCATGATGTTTATGATGAGGATGATAATGAGGATGATGATGATGATGTTCATGATGTTCATGGTGATGATGATGATGATGAATGATGATGATGTTCATGATGTTGATGGTGATGATGATGATGAGGATGATGATGATGAATGATGATGATGTTCATGATGTTGATGGTGATGATGATGATGAGGATGATGATGATGAATGATGATGATGTTCATGATGTTGATGGTGAGGATGATGAGGATGATGTTCATGATGTTGATGGTGATGATGATGATGAGGATGATGATGATGATGTTCATGATGTTGATGGTGATGATAATGAGGATGATGATGATGGTGTTCATGATGTTGATGGTAAGGATGATGATGAGGATGATGATGATGATATTCATGATGTTGATGGTGATGATGATGAGGATGAGGATGATGATGATGTTCACGATGTTGATGGTGATGATGATGATCATGTTGATGATGATGATGATGATGATGATGATGAAGGTGATGATGATGATGAGCATGATGATGATGATGAGCATGATGATGATGATGTTCATGATGTTGATGGTGATGATGATGATGAGGATGATGATGATGAATGATGATGATGTGCATGATGTTGATGGTGATGATGATGAGGATGAAGATGATGATGATGTTCATGATGTTGATGCTGCTGATGATGATGAGGATGATGATGAAGAATGATGATGATGTTCATGATGTTGATGGTGATGATGATGATGAGGATGATGATGATGAATGATGATGATGTTCATGATGTTGATGGTGATGATGATGATAATGAATGATGATGATGTTCATGATGTTGATGGTGAGGATGATGATGAGGATGATGCTGATGATGTTGATGATGTTGATGATGATGATGAGGATGATGATGATGATGATGTTCATGATGTTGATGGTGATGATGATGAGGATGATGATGATGATGTTCATGATGTTGATGGCGAGGACGATGATTATGATGTTCATGATGTTGATGAACATGAGGATGATGATGATGATGATGATATTCATGATGTTGATGGTGATGATGATGAGGATGATGATGATGATGTTCACGATGATGAACGTGATGATGATGATGATGATGAAGATGATGATGATGTTCATGATGTTGATGATGAGGATGATGATGATGTTTATGATGTTGATGATGATGATGATGAGGATGATGATGAAGGTGATGATGATGATGAGAATGAGGATGATGATGATGGATGATGACGATGTTCATGATGTTGATGGTGAGGGATATGATGATGATGAGGATGATGATGATGATGTTCATGATGTTGATGGTGATGATGATGATGATGAATGATGATGTTGTTCACGATGATGAAGGTGATGATGATGATGAGGATGATGATGAATGATGATGATGTTGATGATATTCATGATGAGGATGATGATGAGGATGATGATGAATGATGATGATGTTGATGATATTCATGATGACGATGATGATGAGGATGATGATGATGATGTTCATGATGTTGATGGTGATGATGATGATGAGGATGATGATGATGAATGATGATGAATGATGATGATGTTCATGATGTTGATGGTGATGATGATGATGTTCATGATGTTGATGGTGAGGATGATGGTGAGGATGATGAGGATGATGTTCATGATGTTGATGGTGATGATGATGATGAGGATGATGATGATGATGTTCATGATGTTCATGGTGATGATGATGATGTTCATGATGTTGATGGTGAGGATGATGATGAGGATGATGATGATGATGTTCATGATGTTGATGATGATGATGACGATGATGATGATGATGATGATGTTCATGATGTTGATGTTGATGATGATGATGTTCATGATGATGAAGGTGATGACGATGATGATGAGGAGGATGATGATGATGTTCATGATGTTGATGATGAGGATGATGATGAGGATGATGATGAGGATGATGATGATGATGTTGATGATGTTGATGATGTTGATGGTGATGATGATGATGAGGATGATGATGATGAATGATGATGATGTTCATGATGATGAAGGTGATGATGATGAGGAGGATGAGGATGACTATGATGAATGATGATGATGTTCATGATGTTGATGGTGAGGGTGATGATGATGATGAGGATGAGGATGATGATGTTCATGATGTTGATGGTGATGATGATCATGAGGATGATGATGATGAATGATGATGTTGTTCACGATGATGAAGGTGATGATGATGATGATGAATCATGATGGTATTCATGATGTTGATGATGAGGATGATGATGATAATGTTCATGATGTTGATGGTGATGATGATGATGATGATGATGATGATGAATGATGATGATTTTCATGGTGTTGATGGTGATGATGATGATGAGGATGATGATGATGAGTGATGATGATGTTCATCATGCTGATGGTGAGGATGATGAGGAGGATGATGATGATGATGTTCATGATGTTGATGGTGATGATGATGATGAGGATGATCATGATGATTTTCATGATGTTGATGATGAGGAGGAGGAGGAGGAGGAGGATGATGTTCATGATGTTTATGGTGGTGATTATGAGGATGATGATGATGATGTTCATGATGTTGATGGTGAGGATGATGATGAGGATGATGATGATGATGATGTTTATGATGTTGATGGTGATGATGACGATGAGGATGATGATGATGATGTTCATGATGATCATGAGGATGATGATGGTGATGATGTTCATGATGTTGATGGTGATGATGATTAGGATGATGATGACGATGTTCATGATATTGATGGTGAGGATGATGATGAGGATGATGATGATGATGTTCATGGTGTTGATGGTAATGATGATGAGGATGATGATGATGATGTTCACGATGTTGATGGTGATGATGATGATCATGTTGATGATGATGATGATGCTGATGATGAAGGTGATGATGATGATGATGAGGATGAGGATGATGATGAGCATGATAATGATGATGTTCATGATTTTGATGGTGATGATGATGATGAGGATGAATGATGATGATGTTCATGATGTTGATGGTGAGAATGATGATGAGGATGATGATGATGATGTTCATGATGTTGATGGTGATGATGATGATGATGAGGATGATG
>LPNX010258779.1:136757-255951 GCA_001517045.1 Pseudotsuga menziesii
GTGATGACGATGATGATGATGATGACGATGATGTTCATGATGATGATGACGACGATGGTGATGATGGTGTTCATGATGTTGATGGTTATGATGATGATGATAATGATGGTGATGATGAAGGTGATGATTATGATGAGGATAAGGATGATGATAATGATGATGAGGATGAGGATGATGATGATGATGATGGCTATGGTGATGATGATGATCATGTTGTTGTTGTTGTTGATGATGATGATGATGAGGAAGGTGATGATGATGATGAGGATGATGAAGATGATGATGATGATGACGATGGTGATGATTATGTTGATGATGATAACGATGATTGTGATGATGATGTTCATGATGTTGATGGTGATGATGATGATCATGTTGATGATGATGATGATGATGATGATGATGATGATAATGATGAAGTTGATGATGACGACGATTGTGATAATGATTAAGATGAAGATGAAGATGATGATGATGATGATTATTAAGATGAAGATGATGAAGATGACGATGATGAACATGGCGATGTTGATGATGATGATCGATGATCAATGATCATCCTGATGATGTTGATGATGATGAAGATGAATATGAAGATGATGAAGATGATGATCATGTTGATGATGATGATGATGATGATGATGATGACGACAATGGTGATGATGATGTTTATGATGTTGATGTTGAGGATGATGATGATGAGAAGATGATGATGATGATGATCAT
This sequence comes from Pseudotsuga menziesii, assembly GCA_001517045.1. Lineage (NCBI taxonomy): Eukaryota > Viridiplantae > Streptophyta > Pinopsida > Pinales > Pinaceae > Pseudotsuga > Pseudotsuga menziesii. The sequence goes on from LPNX010258779.1 coordinate 137,484, forward strand.
GTTGATGATGATGAGGAAGGTGATGATGATGATGATGAGGATGATGTTGATGATGACGATGGTGATGATGATGTTCATGATGTTGATGGTGATGATGATGATGATGTTGATGATGATGATGATGATGAAGATGAAGATGAAGATGATGATGAACGCTATTTTTGGTTTTACAAAACGTGCATGCGATTTGTCTGCACATAATGCTCACGCGTTTTGTTTCTATACAACATGCACACATTTTGTTTAGCTAAATCATGCTCATGTATTCTTTAAATTCAAAAATTTATTCCATCCAAATGATAAGGCCGAGCCTCCACCCATGCTTTCATGGAATTCCTATGCCTATGTGTCTGCTTTGTACTTTGCTTCGGATTCAACATGCTTGTGCCTTGGAGTATGATCAACCATGGCTAATTCAACATTATATCCAAATTTTCAATATGCCTGTGTTTAGCTGTTCGTCTAATTATGCTACACACCTCCATTTTTTTATGATATTTTATAAACAGATATGTTTTTTTTTGCAGATTCTAAATATGTAAATTTTAACAAGAATACATAATTTTTTCTATTTTTTTCTTATTTATCTTCTGTCATCACTCCTCAACTCAAAACACACACTAGTAGTGTTTCGTCCACATATCTTTCGTTTCTCAACCATTTAAAAAAAAAATTGTATGGTGCACTAAAGAACACCAATCTCTACATGCTATAAAAACCCATTTCCAAATAATTGCATTAAGCCATTCAAATGCAACACCCACAAATGACATACTGTTTTCGAGGTTTGATCTCTTAGATAATTAAAAAAAAATTTAAAAATATTATTTTTATTATTGGAAAAATAGTCGTGCACTATTCCTATATATTCTCTATATGTATACCGGTTTTTGTAAGTTTCTTCCATGATTTAGACACAGACGTTGCACCCACAAAAAAATATACCTTATAATTTGTCACAAAAATAAAAAGTGCCCGTTAAAATTTATCTAACTTTAGATAGTTAACAACATTTTCAATAGAAAAAAATATATATTTGGAAAGGTCATTCAATTTCCTACATTTCTTGTTTTTTACTGATCACAAGAATCAATGTGTAAGTGTCTCAAAATATGCATGCAAGTTGATGGATGTCTGTTTTTTTAGTTTTGTATTGCATCTAATGCGCCAAAAGCGACCCTCAACTTCTTGCACACACCCGCAAGGAAGCTCATTTTATACCTGGTAAAAAAACTCATAAGGCTGCTAACATTTCTCACATCTTTATGAAGAAAATTTTTTGGTTGCACAAAATTCCAAAGGTAATAATTTATGACAAAGATCCTAAGTTTACTTGTAATTTTTGGAAGTCTTTGTTTAAAGGACTAGATACCAAATTGAATTTCAGTCATGCTTATCATCCGCAAATGGATGGACAAACCTAAAGAGTCATTAAAGTTCTAGAAGATATGTTCCAAATGTATGTTAGAGACTATCCCAAGAAATGGGAAAATTATTTGCACTTAGTCGAATTTGTGTATAATAATCATTATCAAGCTTCAGCTAAACTTAGTCCTTTTGAAATATTGTATGGCAGGAAATGTAATACTCTCATTTCATGGAGTAATCTGGTGTGATGTTAGGACCTAACTTATTAAAAGAACTAGAACTGACAGTGAAACAAGTACAAAGCAATTTGCAAACTGCTCAAGACAGGAAAAAGAGTCATGCAAACATTAAAAGAACTCAGAAATAATTCCATGTAGGTGAGCATATATTTGTCAAGGTAAAACCTAGAAAGAGCTCCTTTAAGTTGGGGAGTTGTGCTAAATTAGCACCTAGGTACTATGGACAATACAAAATATTGGCAAGAGTTGGACCAATGGCATATCAGTTAGATTTTCCACCTAATCTAAGAATACATAATGTATTTCACATTTCTATATGAAAAAGTACGTAAAAGATGCTACTCATGTGATCGACTGGAATTTTATTTAGGTAGAACCCGAGGGAGATTTTCAGGTGGAACCAGACTATATTCACAACATGAGGGAAATGTTTCTCCAATCATACCATTGGACATGTAAAGGTGTAGTTGAAACACCTTAGTCCAGATGAAGTAGCGTGGGAATTCGAGAGTCATATGTGGGAGGCATATCTAGGTTTGTTCTAGGAAGACTAAGAATAAACTTAAGAAACAACAAGGATGATGTGGAAGTTAAGGAGGGGTGTTTGTAACTCACCTAGAACTAAAACTAAATATTTTTGTTATTTGAGAAAAAATTATGTCAAAATTATTGTAAATTTTTTATGACCAAGTTGGTCAAGGATGACTGTAATTGAATATTTATTTTATTTAAATAATTAAATGGAGAGACACCTATCCAAAGGAGACTATTGAAAGAGTGTTCACTGACACACTAGGATCAATGAGCAACTGTAGAAGGCTAATTGACAAGTGTCAGCACTAGCATTTCACTTTCTAGTTATTGCAGGAAGAAAAATCCCTAAAAGTGTGGTTATGTTCCCTGAGAGGAGGAACTGAGTTGGTGGTTCATTTAATTTTAAAACTTACCCAAATACCTATGCAATCTTATAAATACCATCGAATTGAGCATGAGCCTCACTACATTCTATTCCATGTGAATGAACCTTGTGACTGCTGCAAACGGAAAAGTCAGGCACTCAAAAAATTCGATGAGGGGATAGCTAAAGTGAATTTGTTGAGTTAAGTCTCGTATTGAGTGCTAAGTTGCAGATATTTTTTTTGTATCGTTTGTCTCATAGTATCTTCATCCTAGTGGTTTAGTGAATAGGATTTGGGGTCTTAAGCAACTGATCATGGCTACTTCAACAGATGGTTGGGAGGAATAGTCTCCTTTGGGTGTTTGTCCCCCTTCTACAAATTTATTGATGTTCTATGTTGTTTTGTTTTATTTATGTTTTCATTCTAAACATGTATCTGGAAGTCTATGAATTTTGATGATTCTATGAACTAATTATTGCTTTTAAGTTAGGAAAAGTTAAAAAGATCAGAGTTATGTGTTATTGTTATGAAGCATGCGTTAGTGGTCTATAGAGATTAAATAATAATTGTATTATTTTAAAACTGCTTTATAAAAGAAATTTAGCAAATATTATAATGAGGTTTTAATTAGTTCTCTGAGTTTATTATTCTCTATGTCTTTAAAGTTTAGTCAGTACAGTCCTAAGTAGGATAACCATGGTTTAATAAACTAAGCATTTACTTTTCATCAAAGTTCTCACTTAATACAATCTATCTCACTTAGATAACAAATTTTCTATCTTTTTTGTACTAGTTTCTTACTAAACAAAGAGATGTTAAAGGTGAAAATATTTTCATAAAACTTCCATTACAGTCAATATAAGCTAGTTTTACACAGAATCAAAACTATGGATTCACACAATTCTATGTAAGAATAATTTTATCTTTATAAAAAAAGTTATATATATTAGTAATTATATACCTATTATTCTTTCCATAAAAATTTAGTTTTCGATCTTACCGTTTTGTAGAAACATAAAACATTTAACAACTATATTTTCTAATCATTATAGTTAGGAAAACTAATATATAAACCAATTAAACATCCTAAGTTAAAAAGTATTATCAATCAATAGTTCAAACCCTAAATCCTCCGTTAGCCAAAGGATCATACGCTACAGTTAGGGTTTATAAACAACTAATTAAAATTCAAAAATAAAACTAAGTTATATACGATCAATATATAAATAAACTAGAAACAAAGTTACAAATTACAAAGGTGTTATGGCCCAACCAAAATACAAGTATTTACTCCCAAAGAAAACACAAAATCAAGATTTTCGATAGGTCGCAAGCCTTGTTGCAGGTCGACGACCATCTTAGTATTATTTGGAATCCATTAAATAAAAACATACAGTAAAAACCTTAAAGAAGGATTCGCAAGACCCCTACGATTTTCTCTTAAAATATTTTCTATTCCATATCTGAATAGTGGTATACACTTAAACAATTATTGACTTGATAGTGGCCTCACGGCCCCAACATCATCATTTTATAAATACAATCGAAATAGAGTAATGGACTCATGGATTCATTACACAAATCAACTACAACATTAACAAAGTGTTGGAAAATAGAAATGACCTTCGACCCTAGAAATATTTTACTAGAAAATATAAATTACTGAGTAAAAAACCAAGACAACATTGAGTAATTAAATCGACTATGTAAATACAATAATAAAACCCTTACGGGAGTCTCTTTTGAAAATAAACATTTACAAGTTTTGGAGAGACAGTTCAACAACTGTTTAAACACTCCACAAAAAGGACTCTGTAATCGAAATCCATAAACAAGTTAAGTGATTATATTACAACCCTTCAACTTCACAATCATGGAAGTCCTCTTTACAAACCATTAGTAAATGCCACAGGGTAGAACCAAGAAGGTTACCATTTTCGATTAATGATAAGGAAGCTTAGGAATAAAATCCTTGCCATGAGAATGCAGGTCAAGCCACAGAACCACGGGAAAACAAGGTGACTAATCTTACCACAACCATAACTCCTTTCAACACGACACCTAATAAAAAACTGAATGCAGCAACCCATTCTTGAAAACCTCCTGCAAATAAAACCCACAGAGGTCAAACATTGATTTGTAAACTGTTTTTATGGTGATGGAAAATGATAACATACTCTAGAGAAGGAAATTACCCTATATTTGTTTATAATTCCACTATGGAAGAAAGATCTTAGCCATTGACGTCACCACATTGTGGAACCAGAACCATCCAAACAAAATTCATTTTGGAAGACAAAATTAAATGGTGTCGACGGTCGAGAACCTTAGTTCCTCCACCATTGAAATACATAGTGGAGATACACATCCAAGTAGAGAGAGACCGATTGAGTCGTGCAGAAAGAAAAATAATACAATAAAGATAGAAAACTTTAATGACAAGGAAACCACGATTCACAACGCGCATTAAACCCATAAATTTTTTTAGTTGACCTGTCAAGTGATCAACAATTGGAGTACATGAACCATCACATGAGCGTTTAAAGGCCACTTGGTGTAATATTTTACACCCAAACCATATTTTTTCAAGAACATCCCTTTTATTTAATCGATGAAATAACTCTTTATGTTATGCTTGTATTTCGTTTGATATGAATAAGGTAAGTTTTGTTTCCTTTTTCCAAACTCTTAGGCCCCTACTTAGGAGTTGTTATTTATACATAGTTTAGGAATCTTGGTGAAACCTAGGTTGTTGTAAGACTTCTTTTGTCAAAACCTGCACAAAAGATACATAAGGTGTGTGTTAGACATAAATTCTAAGTAAGACCTACAACCCATTTTTCCCTAGCATCTAGAAAAGGTAAAATTATCTACAAAAGAACATAACCAACAAGCACAATAACTTTAACCATAGAAAATTAAAAGTGACTTTTCTTTCATAAACTTGACAATAGGAAGAGTAGTGTCGTCATAACAATAAGTTGCATCATAATGTTGTCGCAAAGAGTCATTATGTTAAATCAATAAAAGACTACACATGTTTTAAAGGTCGTATTAGTTTAATTGATCCTTTATATTTGTAGTTGGACATAAGTCACATTTTAATGTTTGTCGTAAGTGTGTCCTTTAGGTTAAGCACAATTTTGAACATTATAGGGAATCCTTTTTACCCTATATAATTACAGATAGAAATTTACTTTTTTTATTTACAAATTTTGGAGATGTTACAACACCTAGGGATACAATGGCCAAGGATCCAATGTTTGATAGCTTATGCTCAACATCAATTTGGAATGCTCCAGGGATTATGCCCAACACTTCCAATTCTTATTTTTCATGTTCTTCCGAGCTTATGCTCAACACAAACATCTCATATTAACCCATGTTCTCCAGATCTAGCACTCAACACAAACATCAAATCACTCATTTGCTTCACGATTCATGCTTAACACATGAAATAACTTAAGCATGCACTTATTCTTCTACACATTCTATAGCAATAATCATCTCAGTATATGAATTTTAAGGTAAAACACATAATATAGTCGGTGTTTCATCCTACGACAATAATCTTGTTCATCAGGGTCTATTCCCAACATATACAATCACATACATGCTAAATAAAGCATATGCATTGTCTTACACCCAATTATATCAAAAAACTCATCATACTCATGTGCAGTGGGGCCTTATGCCCAATATACAATATAAACCTAAAAGTAACTCATGTGCAATAAGATTCATGCCCATTGTGGTTAAGGTCAAAATTCTGGATATTACATCCCTCCCCACTTAGAAAAACATCATCCCTAGGGTTCTAGGGACTAGGAATGAAGTCATGAAATAAGCAGGGGTAAGCCTCTCTCATGGTGGCTTCATTCTCTCAAGTAGGATCATTGACTTCAAAGTGCTTCCATTGCATGTTCAACTGGACTATGGTGGGCCTTCTGAGATTTTCTTCTCTTTTCGCCAGTATATGAAGGGGTTTGGGTACAAACTCCCCTTAAGGTTCCACCTATAACAAGGACCAATCAATAACATGTTTAGCATCATATACATATCTCTTCAGTAAGGATGCATGGAAAACATTATGAACCTTTATGTGAGCAGGTAAGGCTAATTCATATGCTACTGGCCCTTTCTTGGCCAGCATCTCAAAGGGTACGCAAAAAATTGATGCCAACTTTCCACACCTTCCCAAGCTCAATGAGATTCTATTTGACTTTAATTTAATTAAACATGTTCATCGGTTTGATAATCTTTATCTTTCCTTTTCTTATCCACGTAAGTCTTCTGGAAGTCTTGCAGTTCTTTAAGGTTTTGTTGAACTTTGGCAACTAATTGTTCCAATTTCTTTAGTAATTCTAGCCCTAACATGAGTTGGTCCACCGGGCTATCCCAAGTAACCGGTGTTCTACACTTCCAACCATAGAGTAACTCAAAGGGTCTGAGCTTGGCGGAGGTTTGGTATCCGTTGTTATATGCGTATTCTGTGAGGTGCAGATAATCCTCCCACTTGGTCGGGGTTGTTCATAACATACATTCTAAGCATGTATTCCAAAATATGGTTGACCCGTTCTGTCTGCCCATCCATATATGGCTGGAAAGTAGTACTAAAGTTTAACTGTGTCTCTAATCTAGAGAATAAGTATCTCCAAAAGTTTTCAGTAAACTTCATGTTTCGATTCGAGATGATTTCCTTGGGTATCCCATGCAATCTGAATATCTCTTTTAAGAAGATGTCGACAATGTGAACTACCTTGTAGGTTGACTTAACTAAGATGAAGTGTGTCTCTTTTGATAATTTGTCAACCACTACAAAGATAGAATTCTTTTTCTTCTTTCTCTTTGGTAGACCTGTAATGAAATCCATAGTAATGACCTCCCAGTTCCATTCTGGAATGGGTAACGATTGCAACAATATTGAAGGATGTTGGTGCTCAGCTTTGACTACATGACATTATTGACATTTTGCGATAAATAATGCTATGTTGGACTTTAACTTAGGCAAAAAAATGTGTTTATTTACTGGTGATATCATCTTTTGATATCTTGGATACCTCGAGTAGGGTTTCTGATGGAATTTCATGAGGATGTTGGACCTGATGTCCCCTCCTTTTGAAACATACAATCTTTTTTTGGACCACAATAGTTCGGTCTCATCTACCTTATACTATTTTTTTTGTTGAAACAACCTGTCCTCTTGGAACTTCTTGAGGATTTCAACATAGAAACAATCAAATATGTTTTTTATTTTGATCCTCTTATGAAAATACAAATTGGATTCCCTTAAAGTTAACTCATATAACATATGAGCTCTTTGACTTAAAGCATCGACAATTTGATTTCCCTTTCCCTTTATATGTTTTAATTCGATGTGGTACTCGCTAAGGAAGGCGAAACATCTAGCCTTCCTAGCATTTAGATTTGGCTGGTCGAACAAGTACTTCAAACTCATGTTGTCTATATTTAGAAGAAATTTCTTCCTCACCAGGTAGTTCCTCCACATCTTCAAAGCATGGATAATGGCTGCTAACTGAAGATCATGGGTGGGATAATTTTGTTCATGTTCTTTTAATTTCCACAATTCATAATAGATTGCACAATCATTATGCACAAGCACTCCTCTGATTCCTTCCTTGCTCGCATCTGTAATATCGCTGCAGTAGTCAAAAGTTGTTTAACCTTCTGAAAACTTTCCTCGCACTTGGTCATCAATAAGAACTTGTTTGCCTTCTTTTCGAAGGCGATCATGGAAAAAGCTACCCTCGAAAATTTCTCGATAAACTTTCGGTAGTAACTCACTAATGCCAAAAATGACCTAATGTCAGTGACACAGGTAGGGGTAGGGAAATATTCTTTGGGTTTAATATTTTCCAGGTCAACGAATATCCCCTTCTATGAGATTATGTGACCTAGTTACTGTATCTGTGGTTTGTAAAAATCACATTTACTAAACTTAGCATAAATATGGTGTTCTCATAACACCAGTATTACTATGCGGAGGTGCACCTCATGTTCCTCTTTACCCTTAGATTAAACTAGGATGTCGTGTATAAAGACCAACACAAATTTATCTAGGTAGTTAGTGAAGATATTGTTCATCATGCACATAAAATGTGTTGGTGTATTGGTCAACCCAAATAGGATTACTACAAACTCATAGCGGTTGTATCGAGTTTGAAATTATGTTTTATGTATATCTTCATTGTGGATTCGTACCTGATGGTATCCAGACCGCAAGTCAATCTTTGGAAAGATCTTGGCTCCTCCAACTTGATCGACGAAGTCATCGATCCTAGGGAGTCGGTAACGGTTATTGATGGTCATCTTGCTAAATTGGCAGTAAATGATGCACATATGCATTGTAGCATCCTTCTTATTTATGAAAAGTATAGGTTCTCACAAGTACAAAATGAGGAATTAGTGAGTATGTGACTAAAAATTCTAGTCACCATAGGTTTTTCAAGTGATTTGCTACTAAATATGAGCAATTTCGATTGACCCAACTATAAACGACTAAAATTAATGACTAATTTAGTCACCAGTTAACAAATATGACTAGATAGTAAGTGATAGAGTTAAAAGTGACTAACATAAATGACTAATTTAGTCACGACATAAAAAATGACTAGCTAGAATAATATTAATTAGTCATTTTTGTTAGTAATTTTTAATTGTGCAAGTTATATTTCATGTGTAGTCATGCCATGGTCAAGTTGAATTGGTAGCTTAAAAGTTTTTGAATTATGCATATTCTGTCTCCATTTTGGTAGAACTAAGTTTATCTAATCTCATCGATCATGCTCATATTTCATTTTCCAAATTCCGAGTCTGTTTGACCCTCTCGCCAATTAGTTAAAATTTCGGCAGGTTAAAGTCTTTTGATCTTGAGAGTGTAATCTATAAAATGTGTGTCTACCAATAAATTTTCATTGAGACCTACCCATCAGTGTCATCATCACGCCTATTCTCAAAAAGTTAAAAAGTTCCCCCTTGATGCCCCTAGTTACGAAAATGACAATATCTTTTATTTTAATAAAAAAAATCCTCCCTCCCATATTAATGATCTCTTGCCTTTTTAAAATTTAAAATAATAATAATAATAATTTGTTTTCATGTAATTCAATAGGTTTTTAACATATAATAATTAATATAACATGTTTTTCATATATAAATATATTATACTTAAACATTATATAATATATTAATATTAAAAAATCAAATTTCTATTCATTTATTTTGATAGAAATATAAATTAATTAAAAATGTATGAAAAAAATTTGGGTAAAATAAAAATTAAGAGGACTTGATTTTAATTAAGATATTTACAAAGAAAATCTCAAGAGCATACCTGCCATTTTAAATTCCATGGTTGAAATAGCCTAATCTTCAATAGTTGGAGATAAAAATAAGGCATTACCCTCTTTCATGGTTAAAATTGATTACATTTAGTGGTTAGAATGAACGGATGGTTATAATGAACATATGGGAGAAAAGAATGAACGGATGGTTATAATGAATGGAAGGGAGAAAAAAAATGCAGCAACGGATTCTGGAGCTTGCCATCGTGAGCACATGGAGAAGCTCTTCTAGACCTATCCAAGGTGCTTCACATTCTCTATTTTTTATTTATTTTGAGACTTGAATTAAATATTTTTGTCGGTGGCTTGATGTCTTCGTAACCCTATATAAAGTATTTTCATGGTGAAATTTTGGTTGTAAGATCGATTGCTTTTAGCCATTGTGAATTTTCTTTAGTTTTCAGTTTCTTCTCTATATCATGACTAATATTTTTGGAAATATTAGGGTTAGGAAATTGATTGTATTGGTCATTTTTTCTATCATTAGAATTCCTATTGGTCTCATCCTACACATTCTACTTGTAAGGCAGTAATATCTCCTGCCTTTGTCCCTCAATATTAGTGTGACATAATTGTATACAATTCAGATACTAAGGATTTCTACACACGAGCTTTAATTACCTTTGATGGTAGCATACATTTGAGGGAAGAAAGGGAATTGCCTCGTCTCCAAGGAAAAGTGATTTATGTCTGTATGCCTCGGCAAAAGATTACCTATCAACAAACATCATATTACAACACATCATATAGGTTGAAGCAATGATACTGGAACAAGCTGAATAGACGCGTTTTATGCATTGAATAGAGCTCTTCCATGTCTTCATTAGGTAACCTAAATCATGTTTTTTTTAGTAGCTATATTAGTTTTTAATCATTTACCTTCATTTCCTGTGATTATTCCCCATTGATAATCCCCTTCTTCGCTGTGGCAACAACACAATGGATTGAGAACAAACAAGTAATTCAGAGAACCATCCTGGTTAGGGGATATTGGTAAATCCCCTTTGGCACTCACTCTCACCTCCTTCCCTCCCCGCCTTCCTAATGGCCTACTCCCCTTACTATGTGGAATATAGAGTTCCTTTTTATTACGAGATTTATATGTATATCTACAATTATATATTATAAAAGAGAAAAAAGGAAATGGATTTCTATCAATTATGTGGTTACAATGAGCCTCATGATAGTGTATAAATATAAATTAAATGGTCACGAGGTGAAGGGGTGTGATTTCGGCATGAAGGTATCCACTTGTCTATGATTACCTGTCAACAAACATATTACAACACAATTTTATGTCCTCCCCCAATCTACTCTGTACTAAAGACCGAGTTACTGAGTCTGATTGACTCTTTTCAATAGCAAAATCTAGGTAATGGTACTGATACCACACACAATGGTATATAGTGGGACATGAGGGCACAAAATGGTGTACATTAGAGTTTCAGAGTGTTTTTTCAACAGCAAAATGAAGGTAATAGTACTGATACCGCACACAATAGTATATTGTGTTACACGAGGGGACATAATGGTGTACATTAGAGTTTTAGAGTGTTTCCTCCAGGGAGACCTCCCCACAGAGTCCTTAACTTATTGGATAAGTCTAGACTTGATATTTCGTTAGACACTTGTGTGGAATGTCATTGACTGCTGTAGACTTCCTATAGTGCCTTAAAACCAGATCTGATTTGTTGTATGCTTATTTTGGGATGTTAATGGTACATTCCAGAATTCAAATAGATTCCATATTAATATGGAAAGAAAGCTTGAAATAAATGCGCCTGATTTCTTTCATTCACCATTCATATATCCATAAAATGGATAATTTAACAAGCTTTTGGATAGACTTCTTATGATTCTCATATTTTAATGACACAATAACTCTCTACAATATTGAACACAAACATAGGAAATATTTGCATAGATACAAAGGGAAAATTACTGATGTTTATTTACGCAGCTAATAGTGGTAAGTACAACTGAAAAATATAATTTCAAACTGAAATAAGGAGGTCTGTTATTTCTTTTTCCCTGTCCTGTGTATTTACTCTAGCTTGCTGCCCTTTTTGAATAGTGAAACAACCCTTCAAATGGTCGTGTTTTGAGCCAAGGAGTAATGTAGATGACTAATAAAAGAGATAAATGATGTCCATGTATGGTACGGCCTCCTCAAACTAGGAAATAGCAGTAAATACCAGTAGATTTTCACATCCAATGTGTGTTCTCTTCTTCACTGCATGGTCATGCCGCCTTTGCAACTGAAAGTAACTGGTAATGGAGGGTTTTGACCTCCCAAAGCAGTAGATATAGAATTGTGCCCTCTAAAATCAGTAGAAAATCCTCATAGCAGCCACAAAGTTTCCTTAGAAGGGAGTCAACTTCACAAAGATTGGATGACACAAAGTTTGGTTTCTTTGCTTGACTTGTGTGTTTCCCTTCCAGTTTGTGAGTGCACTCCTTCGTCACTGATCTGCATCCTTCTAAGCCCACAATTTCAGATACAAAGATAAAGGTGAGTGGGAAGTAGAAATATGGAGCAGTGTGCCCTTCCTTTTTGATGCAGTATCTAGCAGAGTCGGGCTTTGCCATCAAAGGTTCCTTGGTATGCACACAACCCAGGAAAGTTGCCACAGGGTCATTAGCTCATGCCATTAGTTGTGTAGAGTGACATGAGAACAATCTGAGCCTCCAAACTTTAGCATTTTCCCTTAATTTGGTTCTTCTTTTAAAAACAAGACAAAGGACAAACAATTGAAAATTCGTTGGAGTTCCTTTTGAGATGATGCTATAGAAATCACGACATAAACATTTAGATTTCTCACCTGTGAAATCAGTCAACATTTAGATATTCTATATTTGGAATTAATGTCATGAATGCTAGATATATATCCAGATGTACAAAATTGGTCCTTGTGATTTTTAACCAGAACTATTAGTTGGGTCTTAATGAGGTTTTGGGCATTTTTAGAATACTATCTAGAGGTACAATTGTTTTGCATTTCTTGTATAGAGGTACAATTGTTCTGCATTTCTTGTATTTAATCTTTGATTTCTTCCTTGGACAACCCCATATTGATATTTCCATTGGTGTTTCATGGTTAACCTTGGGGGTTTGAAAAATAGCAGTTTCAGCTTCTGTTGAATTCCTTGGTGTATTTTATTACCTAGTCTAATGATACACAAAGATATTTACTATGATTTTACTGATATTATTATGTTGTGATCAGATTGTTACTTTTCCCGTTTGATATAAGAAATTTTGCTTCACTCTCATATTGCTTTAATTGCATCATGGTAAATTTCAACTCTACTCTAGCTTGGAATTCCGCCTGCCATAAAGTGTTGTTGTTTCCCTTGTGATATTTGTAAATAAATTATACTGCATTGCTTCATAACTACATTTCAATATTTTTCCAATTCATTATACCATGTCCAAATGATCTACAAACTTTGTTGTTTGATCATTTTTTATTGAATTTGGTTTTGAGTCTCTTAAACAATTGTCCATTTGTTGGATTTTCTTTCATATTTTCATCTATTTCCTTTACGGTGGAGTTTTAGCATAATTGAGAAGTAGTTGGTAGAAGTGGAACTTGATAGTAGTTAAAAATAGGTGAAGGAAGGACAACTTAAAAAGCATTGGTTAGCAATGTGACATATGTACTGCTAGAATGGACTCATTCTAGATTTGCGTCTGCTTTGTTCTGAAAAGTTTCATCCTATATTAATCCACCTCATGATTGGTTTGGGTGTCTAAACCTGGTGCATTTCACACTTTCTTGACTCTTGGTTCCATTTATTTGCAGTCATCTTTTGGTATTTGAAAAGTAGTTTTTTATTTAATTGACTAAAGAAATCTCCATCATGTATAAACTGCAAATCTCCATTAAGTACTACTTGGGACTTGTATGCTCATGTGGTTGGAGATGAGTTCCTTGGGGATTCAAATATCCTAGGAGAGGACATGTACATATGCCGCTGTTAGATTCCATGCACCTTTGTGTACTATTTTCCAAAGAAGAGTTACTTAATGGTCGACCGCTGCCACAATCAGCATGAATCAATTTTCCCGTCTCTTATGTTATCTGAACGAACGATAACACCTGGGCTCTGTATTCATTTGACCTCTTAACACGTTAAAAAACCCTGTACATTTGAATTCTAACTTTTCACTTGCTAATGGAAGTCTTTTATTTAAGAGAATGCTTGTTTATTTTTCCTTACTGATAAAGATGAAATATTTGTTTTACATTACAGTTCCATTGAAAGGGCATTTACATTTTTTATCAACTCAGTTGGAAATATGACACATTTGGGTTAGCTTATATTTCAAAATGAAATATTTTATATACTAACTTCTCTTGGCTCTTCCCTGCAGCTCACCTTTTTTCAAAATATCTTACCTTTGTTTTATGTTTTTAGAGCATGAAATTGATGGCTTACTTGCATCTCCATAAAACAGTTACTTAGAAAATTAAAATCATTGTTTGCAATCCTTATGTACGTTTCTCTGTTTAAGATAATTCTTTTAATGGTGTGGAATTTGAGAGCAGAATCAGATCGAATGCATGCTTTGTCTTGCATTTTCCGAACATCACTTTGTGTTGATATTTTTGCAAAGGAGAGTGTACGAAGAGGGAAAAAACCACATACTAGAACTGACATTGCTTCACTTTTTGAAGATCCATGGATTAAAGAGGATCTAAATAGTGTAATGAGTAATAGTTTTTTTGGAGAAGAGTTAGTGGCTTCTCTTGTAGAAAGTTGTTTTCAGCTGTCCCTTCCTCTTCCTAGTCAGAAAATATCTGGCACAGAAAGTAGGGTAATTGGAGCATTAGCCTATGGCACAGGTTATGGGGCAATGAACTGGAATGAATTGGATTTAGAGGTGTTGGAAGTTTGCATAACTTGTGTGGAATGGGATTGTGAAGGAAGAACATATGCAATGGACTGTTATCTGAAGTTACTTGTGAGGTTGTGACATATTTATGACACTAGGGGAGGTGTTAAAAAGGTTAAGGATGGAGCTTCATAGGATCAAATAATTAATGAAACAAGGTTACATGGTCTTCAAAAGTATCTTATCGAGGAATTATATCAGGTAAAGGATTCCTTGATGTTAGAATAATCAACCCATAGTTAGCTACCTTAGACATTAATTAATCCATTTTTGTCTTATTTGCCTAGTTTCCATGTTCCACCTTATGCAAGTTGTCATCTACACATCCATAGTGGTAAAACTTGCTAATTTTGACTCATGGAGAGCTTGGAAAAGCTCATGGAATCAAATCTTCTTTATTCCTGGCCTTCCTAGCACCCTTCTAATTTTTTTGCTTTATTGCCTGCTTTTTCAGTGCTTTAAGGCAATTGGGAAAGTTTGACTAGGTGAGGTTAACTTGTTTTTTGTCCTCCATATCCTCCACTCTTTTATCCTATGAAAAGCATGTATGATTTTTCCTTCCATTACCTTTTAGCTTGCCTAAGTGCTTTTTCCAATTCGTGAGCTCCTTGACAGTTTTGGAAACTGCTTTATGCACTTATGGGGGATTTGCTTAATTTTAGTAAGACTGCTTTTGACTAGATTCGAGTTTCCTCCTCATGCATTCGAATCACTTATGTAATTATTTATTGTGTCAGCCTATGATGTTATAGGGTTGGCTATTGTACACTGATTTAATACAGTTTAGTGTTCAGCTCCATATTCAGTCTCTATTGTGAGTGATTTTGCATATACAATTGATAATTGTTGTGAGTGTAATTGTTCTATCACTGGGTTCAATTTCCACATGGTATCATAGCCTTTGTAGATCAATTTTTCTCCTTCCAATTTTTTTTGCAGGTTCGACATCAGTGACTGGGAGTCTTCTACTGACAGCAGGGACAATTTCTGAGCTATGGATCAATCTCAGAAGATCATCTTGACTCCATTTAACTTCTTTGAACGGAAAGCAGAGATGGAGATACTGTTGAGAGTGAAAGGCCTCTACAGAGTGACTATGGCAACAAAAGCAGAGCCCAATGCAGCTACAAAGAAAATAAAATGTCACAACAGGAGGGATGAGGCCTATGGTCTCTTGTGCTTGAGCATATCCAGAGACCTCCTTTTCCATCTTGATGGATTGACATCACCGAATGAAGTATGGGAGAATATTGTTGATATTTTTGGAAAGACAGATGAGATGAGGGGACATCAAATCGAAAATGAACTGATCTCCTTGAGTCCAAATAGCTTTGAATCCCTGCAACTCTATTTCTCCAAGTTCAAAGCACTTGTTTTGCAGCTAAAACAATGTGTGATCGAAAAGAAGGATGATCAGCTGGTCTTGGCCATACTCTCGAATCTTGGCCCTGACTATTCAGTGTTTGTTTTGACCTTCTATGCCACAAAGTTGATAGCTTGAACCTGGAAGATGCCTAGCCTTGCAGATTTCATGGAATCTCTCACATAAGAACAAGATAAAATGGTGATGATGGGCATCATCAAACCATCCAAAGAACAAGATCTGGTTGCTGGAGATTCGAGGGTGGATTCAAAAAGCAAAAAGAAAGCTAAAAATCCACCTGAGCAAAAGAGAGACAAGAACAAGTCTTCGGAGGAGCCTCAAGGTTCTAAGAAGAACTACCATAAGAAGAAGAACAAAGGAGAAATGAGCAAGTGTGCATATTGCAGTAAGGGAAATCATTCTGAGAGCTCCTGCATGAAGAATCAAATAGAAATGCTGACCCAAATCCTGGAGAAGAATGGCATCTCCCTTCTAGACAGATCAAAGAAGAGGGAAGGAGGATCAAGTTCAAATGACAGAGAGAGAGTTCATGCATTGGTTGCTGGCACATCAATCTCACCTAGTTTCATCATTGATTCTGGAGCTTCAAGACACATGGTTTTGACCAAGGAGGAATTCACTTCACTTAACATGTCGAAAGGTCCACCAATAGTACTGGGAGATGACTCTCTCACTGAAATTTTGGGCAAAGGAAGGATTGATCTTGATCATGGTCAGTTTAGCAATGTGCTGTATGTTCTAGGTCTTGCCTCTAACCTCTTATCAGTGTATCAGATGACCCACACTGGGTCTCCAAAGAAGGTCATATTCTCCCCTGATGAAGTTGATATCACAGAGATCTCAAGTGGTAAAGTCATTGCAAAAGGAGTTGCAAATCATACTTCGAAGGTATACATGTTCTCACACTTCCTACCCTACTCAAACCCCTCTGCTCTTCTGATTCATGCTAATGAGGCAAGCAAGCTTTGGCATGAAATATTTGGCCACCTAAATTACAAGTGTATTTCTAATCTTAGTGGAAAAGAGATGGTCATAAGGTTACCCAAGATAAAATTTTCCAAAGGAGTCTGTCAAGGTTGCATCCTAGGAAAACACCCAGAGCATAAATTTGAGAGACCTATTCATGAGAGAACTTCTGCACCTCTTGAGTTGATCCACAGTGATGTTGCTGGCCCATTCCCTCATATGTCCATGAGTCAGGACAAATATGCATTGACTTTCATAGATGAATTTTCCAGGTATTGCTGGGTTTACTTCCTGAAACACAAGTCTGAAGTTTTTGGCCTCTTCAAAGTCTTTAAGGCTTTGGTTGAAAACCAGTCTGGGAGGAAACTCAAGGTCCTTAGATCTGACAATGGTGGTGAGTATGTCAAGTATGATTTTATTCAATATTGTGTATATGCAGGTACTCAGATGCATCATTCTATCCCTTACACACCACAGCAGAATGGTGTTGCTGAGAGGAAGAACAGATCACTGAAGGAGATGGCAACATGCATGATGGAGGCTAAGAATTTGCCACCAAAGTACTGGGTCGAAGCTATAAACTGTGCAGCCTATATCTAGAATAGGGTGCCTCATAAACAACTTGATGGTATGACTCCTTTCAAAGCATGGAGTGGGCACAAGCTAGATGTGACCCATTTCAGGATTTTTGGCTCAAGGGCTTGGGCTAGAATTCCAACAGAAAAGAGAAAGGATTTGCAGCCCCAAATCCAAGAGTGTCTATTTGTTGGGTAATCTGAAGATTCAAAAGGGTCCAATATGATAAATTTGAGCACAAACAAATCCTTCATTGAAAGGTGTGTTCAGTTTCAAGAAGAACCCCTAGCAGCAGTGGAAGTTGGAGAAGCCTCTTCACCACCAGAAGCTCTGAATGTAAGTGAAGAGATAGTTGAACATGCTGATTCTGATATGTATGATAGTTATGAGTTTATTGCAGATCCTAACAGCCCTACAAGGCCAAATTGGGAATCCAATACCATTCATACAGCTGGAGAGCTAGCTGGAAATCCTAATGACCCTAGGAGGATTAGATCTCAATTTGAGAGTGCTCTGTGCATGAAGGATCCTATGTTTTCTGAGAAATGCTATCTGATGGTGGAATCAGATCCTTATACATATGAATATTCAGCAGGATATCCATGATGGCAAGCATCCATGAAGGAAGAGTTCAGCTCACTCCAGAAGAGAAACACTTGGGAGCTGGTTGATCTTCCCCTAGGGAGGAAGCTAGTTTAGTGTAAGTGGGTGTACAAGACCAAATTTTCTGCTGATGGTTCACCTATGAAGTAAAAGGACATATTGGTAGCCAAGGGCTACTCACAGGTTCATGGCATAGATTACAATGAGACCTTTGCACCAGTGGCAAATATGGACTCCATTAGGCTAGCCTTAGCCATTGCAGCTTCAAAGCAATGGGAGGTACATCACATGGATGTAAAGTGTGCCTTCCTGAATGGAGATCTCACTAAATAGATATACATGCACCATCCTCAAGGATTTTTTGCTAACCCATCTCTTGTGTGCAGGTGAAAGAAGTCATTGTATGGGCTAAAGCAAGCCCCGAGGGCTTGGTATGCCAAGATTGATAGCTTTCTGATATCACTAAATTTTGTTCGATGCAAATCAGATCCAAATGTATATTTGAAGTTTATTAATGGTTCATTAATGATCATTGTTTTATATTTTTATTACCTTCTCATTACAGGAAGCTCAAAGGATGAAATTGCTTCCTTGAAGGGTGCAATGAACCAAGCCTTCTCCGTGATAGATTTGGGGCTCTTGAGCCAATTCTTGGGGCTTGAGATTGCTCAAACCAAAGCTGGAATCAAGATGCACCAGTCCAAGTATGCCTTGTATTTTCTGAACAAATTCATAATGAAGGATTGCAAGCCAAGCAAGACTCCTTTCCTTTCAGGAGTGAAGCTTGAAGAAGCTGATTCTTCACCTATGGTAAACAATACACTGTATAGGCAATTGATTGGATGTTTGTTGTATCTTACACATACTAGACCTGATATTTCTTATGCAATAAGTGTGGCTTCTAGATACATGGATCAGCCTCATGAGATCCATTGGAAAGAAGCCAAAAGGATCCTTAACTTTGTTTAGGGAACAAGGACACATGGGATCTTCTATAAAGCTAAATCTGATCTTGATTTGATTGGGTTTACTGACAGTGATTGGGCAGGTGATAGCATAGATAGAAATTTCACATTAGGATATGTGTTCATGCTTATAGAAGGGCCAATCAGCTGGGCAAGCAAGAAACAGAGTGCCATTGCACTCTCATCTACAGAAGCAGAGTACAGAGGAGTTGTAAATGCAACAACTCAATGTTTATGGTTGCAGGGTTTACTTGGAGAGTGTGGCTTTGAATTAGAATACTCAACTACTATCTACTGTGATAATCAGAGTACCATTCGAATTTGTAATGATCCAGTTCAGAAGCAGAGAACCAAACACATTGAGATCCATATGCACTACATCAGAGAGCTTGTGCATGATGGCACCATTCACCTACTCTTCTGTTCATCTTCAGAACAAGTAGCTGATATCTTCACCAAAGAATTTTGTGAGAAGACCTTCAGCAATCTCAAATCATTGCTGGGGATTGCTGATCATGCTGTGAAGCATGAGTGATGACAAGATTTCCATATTTTGTTTTACAGTCCATGTTTAAGGGAGGATTTTCCCACTGGGTTTTTGCATCTTTCCTTGTTTAACTGGACATGCTGTATGTAAAGGGTGACTAAGCCTTGTTTCTAGGCCCTATAATTTTCTGATATATTACTCATAAGTCAGGATTAAGGGGGGATGTTAGAATAATCAACCCATAGTTAGCTACCTTAGACATTAATTAATCCATTTTTGTCTTATTTGCCTAGTTTCCATGTTCCACCTTATGCAAGTTGTCATCTACACATCCATAGTGGTAAAACTTGCTAATTTTGACTCATGGAGCACTTGGGAAAGCTCATAGAATCAAATATGCTTTATTCCTAGCCTTCCTAGCACTCTTCTGCTTTTTCTGCTTTATTGCCTGCTTTTTCAATGATTTAAGGCAATTGGGAAAGTTTGACTAGGTGAGGTTAACTTGTTTTTTGTCCTCCACATCCTCCACTCTTTTCTCCTATGAAAATCATGCATGAGTTGTCCTTCCATTACCTTTTATCTTGCCTAAGTGATTTTTCCAATTCGTGAGCTCCTTGACAGTTTTGGAAACTGCTTTATGCACCTATGGGGGATTTGCTTAATTTTAGTAAGCCTTCTTTTGACTAGATTAGAATTTCCTCCTCATGCATTTGAATCCCTTATGTAATTATTTATTTTGGCAGCCTATGATGTTACAGGGTTGGCTATTGTACACTTATTTAATATAGTTTAGTGTTCAGCTCCATATTCAGTCTCTTTTGTGAGTGATTTTGCATGTACAATTGATAATTGTTGTGAGTGTAATTGTTCTATCACTGGGTTCAATTTCCACACTTGAGACACTTCGTAGATGAATAAAACATATTTCTTTCACATTCATTCCATTCGGTCCCTTGATTGTTATCTATTGTTGATCTCCTTGCACAACAAATCACTAGAAATTTAGAAGGTTATGTGCATTTGCATTTGTTTGGAACTAAAAAGTTGTTGTCAATGTTGTTTTTGCACATTTCCTTAGATAGAATTAATTGAAGGTCCCTATGATATTTGCATCAACTTGGTGTTCTACTTTCAGTTATTTTTAGCATATCATACTATGGTATTAGGCGAATCATGCTTTCAATTTTATAAGGTATTGACATCAACTAATTTTGGTGGAATATATCTTTGACCTACCAATGTAACAAGTAGGAAAAAAATAGTACATGGGAAAAAAAAAGCAAGTTTGAATAAAACTTAGATAATATAAAATGTGTTAAGAGTCATTTGGAATACAGTGGATAGGCTTTAGTTGTTTAGCATGCATTTTCAGTTCTAAATTGAATATCAACCAATGTCAACCACTAAGAATATTTGGTGGTATGGTGCAGGATTTTGTTAAGCAACCTGAATGGACTGTATAACCATTACCATCTCGATAGGATAGAGTTTATAATTGCTTTTGTTTGAAATGGTAAATAGCTGTCATTAGTTTCACAAATTTTACAACAAATGCATTGCATTTTATGAAAAAAATGGGATGCAAAAGATAGGCCACCACTGTCACAACCATACAATCAGGTGATAATATATGAAAAATGAAAATACAATTATAGTTACAAGACCTGATGAGTCTTCTTAGTACTTGAGATGTTTATTCAGCTTGTCTAAAAAAGGCCGAGCTTACTTCGGAACTTGGAAGTAATACTTCTTCAGCCTTGGTCAAACTCACGACTTGGTAAATTTTTCAAGCCTTAATGAGTTCAAGAGACAAACATGGATGGCAGAAATTCAATACAAAAGTCATGAATCCCATGCTGCATTACCCTAATTTATCTGTTGTGATCCACTTATCATCAAGGAAACTAGATGCAAGGAGAACAATGTTGCAAGAAAAAGATATATAGGAGGAGGGAGGGAGGTAAATGATCTTTCAATGAGGGACTTATAGCCCACCTGCTTCACCAACATCGATACTATGTAGAAAATTACTTCTATTCATTGTTCTCAGTCTTGTACAGAGGTCACTCTCCTTCTGATGGATGCGAGGCCTCTGTTCTTTGTGTAGCTTACACACAACAATCAGCTACAATGCGAATAGTAATCAATATTCCGAGTTAGTTTATCTGTGGTATTAACCAGGTGGCCTATATGTTGAGGAAACCAGTGGTTAGAGCATTAGACCAAAAATCTGCAAGTTCTTTGTCACTAAATACTTGGTTTATCCAAATTCACGTTGCTCTTACAGATAGCAACTCATTTTAATGGAAAGGTTCATTGTTTCATCACGGCAATACCATAATCATGAATGTTTTGGAAATTTGTGAAACTATGACTATTTTGAGATATCATGCTTGGATATACTTTGTTTAATAGCTTGTGCTTGAAATAATTTTCCCTAAAGGTAAATAGCTCAACAAATCCAATCTCACCTCCCAGCTAATCTTCCACCAACCCTTCAATTAGGCACACATAGTGGCACTTCATGAATATATACATGGAAGGAAAATATATAGAGCTTAAGATAACCAATTAGATAGTTTTTCGCAAGCTGCAAGGATTTGATAGATTCTTAATGTCCCAAAGTCAATAAAAGGAAACAAACTATGTTTATAAGAGAGATTTCATGCCCAATGATATATCATCAACAGTTGTGCTGTAGTATGAAGTTGGATAACCAAGCACCCATATTCTAATTCACAACAATCAAATGTAAGGAATGTCTATGAGCATTGTGCAGTCCATTCACCTTTTCATTCAAATAACAGTCTCATGCTAACTCATTATGGGCAGAGCGCATCCCAACATGCTCACTCATTAAAACCCGTGGAAGATGATGATCAAACAATTCATGAAAGATGAGTCTTACTCCTTAAAACATACAAAATAAGACATTTAATCTCTTCATCAATGAAATGGATTTCAATAAAAGGTGGAATAATGTATCCACTCCAAGCTATAAGGAACTTAACTCCAGACATG
Organism: Pseudotsuga menziesii; assembly: GCA_001517045.1. Taxonomy (NCBI): domain Eukaryota; kingdom Viridiplantae; phylum Streptophyta; class Pinopsida; order Pinales; family Pinaceae; genus Pseudotsuga; species Pseudotsuga menziesii. Next base: position 160,256 of record LPNX010258779.1, read on the forward strand.
TCCATGCTGAATACAATCAAACAAGGAATGGAATGGATACAAATTTGATTTGGAAAATGATAATCAGGTCAACTAGCAGCAAAACTCCAGATGCCATTGTCCTCAGCCAAGAATTAGATTCCAGTCAACAGTTAAAACACTCGGCAACAGTAAAAATGCCTAGGGGTGTGAGAAAATAAGCGAAAAGAAGAAAATTTTCCTAGCCAATGATAAAAACACCCAGACAAGAAGAAAAATCACCCACACAATGGTAAAACACCTAGGCAAGATGAAATGTCTGATGGAAATTGTCATCAACACCTCTCAGGAACTTTGGAACTCTCTGGTGAGGGGCTGGATCGGGAGCCTGGAATACTTCACATTCAAGAAGTTGTGGAGGGTATCTCTACAATCAGCACTTTGGACATGTAATAACATATCACATCTTATTTCTTGCTAAATGGATGATGATGGTTTTCTGTAGTGAACAACTAGATACTGAAGGTTTTTTTAATCTTGGAAGACTCTATATTCATTGCTGCTATGTTTAAGGAACAAACCAAACATTTTTGTACCATTGTGTACTAAATTTTTTATGGATGATCTAAGACTTGTGAATAAGTGTTGAGGATAATCAGATGATCAGCTTACATGTAATTTTGTTATTTTAATTTTGTCCTAGGCATATTTCGTAACCTGGACATTATGTTACAGTGCAATATGCACCTAAAGAATGTAATTTTCTTTCTACTTTAAAGAAAAATACAGTTATTTTTCTTTGGAAGAGAAATATATATATATATCAACAAAAGGCCAGAACAAACAAAAATCTAAAAACAAAAAAAATCCATATACATGATATAATACAGGTAAACAACTGCAGACAAACTCTCTGAGGAAGGCACTTTGGACATGCAATTTTATCACATCTTATTTCCTGTTAAATTGATGATGGTTTTTTTGTAGTGAACAGGCAGATACTGAAAGTTTTTTAACTTGAAAACTGTATATCAATGCTGTTGTGTTTTAGACTATAAAAATCATGATATCATCAGAAACTAAGGTCTTATACAAAGTTACAAGTAAATAAGTTTGGTGGGAAGAGTTCTATGCATTTTCTAGAAAGGGGAAGCTTGCAATATACCTTGAAATTGTTTAATACCTCAATTCTCAGCTGTTTTCCACAGTCTGAATGTAGACTTCTGCCCTGCTTGACCCTTTACTAGCCTCATAGTTTAGTAACAAATGAAAAGAAGAGTTGTTAGTACAAGTCTTTTCTGAATCAGATAGGAGAGTGAATTTTCTAAATTCTTGTTTGGTTTAGGTACCCTTCTGGAACAACAAAGTATATTTAGAAATCTTGTCTACCATTGAGTTGCAATCTTGGTAAATGTTTCGAAAAAGGATTATTATTATGTTTTGAAAACATTTTTTGACCTCTTGAACTTGGTTCATGCAGGCCGAGATACTCGATGCCGGACAAATGATTAGCCCAATCTATGATAAACTTTGAATCTCCATAACCTTGAAATTGTTTAATTCCTCCATTTTCAGTTGTTTTCCACAGTTTGAATGTATACTTCTGCCCTGTTTGCCCCTTTACTAGCCTCTTAGTGTAGCAACAAATGAAAAGAAGAGCCGAAAAAAACAAAGCACCAGCTCCACAAATACCTGATACTCTTTTCATTCTCTCTTGAAAAGACCTAGGATTTTCTTTACCAATATAATGCATTAGGCAATAACTGGAAGGTTTTTCTTTTAGAATCCTTTTTTAGTCCATTACCTCTCTAATCTTGTGTGCTACCTAGGAAACTGTGAAGACCTATTCTAGGATTATCATTAAATTTCTTGACATCCATATATCATATATAAGCAAAACATGGGAACCTGAAAAGTTGCTATAGTTTTGTCACCAATCCAGTCCTAGACAATATACAAAGCTATTCCTATATATATCATCTTGATCTATCCCCTGTAACCTGTAACACGTCAAGTCATACAAATCTGGAGAAGGTGCACAAGACGAACAAGTGATCCACAGACTCAGCATTGTATTTGCATATGATACATCACCCTTGTCTACACCAATCTCTCATTTTCCCACTAGTAGTACTTTATTAGCTAGTACCAACTACATTAGTGTTTTTTTTTCTAAAGGGATGAATAGATTCCAAACAACTGGCCTCCTGGATGCTCTCTCTTGCATGAGTTCCTCCACTTTAGTAGCATAACCTATTTTGACCCACAGAGCGCATTTCCTTCTTCCCTTGATCCTTGAACACTTTAAATTCTTGGATCCTTGATGATTTGGTAAGTCAATGTAATCGTCTCATTCCTCTGGCTCACATTGTAAACTTAAGACTATCTACTATCATCCATTCTCAAGACTAGGCATTTTTTGCTAATTGCGAGTCTACCTCTCTATGACAGTGTAGACCACTCTGCATGTAAACTATCTAGCAGAGCCTCTGAAATTTGAAATTTCCTTCAATCCTGATCCACCGGTCCTTTCCAATTCTAACATTTCCTCAGTTCCCCCATTTATTTACCCACCAAGGGGAAAAATTTACCAAAGGCTTTCCTTGTAATGGAAGCATCCTGTGAGTGTTTTTTTAAAGCCAATATTCCATGGATGCATCTCTTAAGTGTTTGGATTTCATAACTTGACATTAGTGTGCATCATTATAAAGCAATATCTAAAGGCTTTTAGTTGCAAATTTTGAGCTGAAGTGTTTTATGTGTTTTAAACCCCATTCCCAGCTTACTTGGAATTGGCTACCTTGTTCCATTTATAACTAGTGGAATTTCTTGGTTCTCCCTCCTATGTGAAGGATGCTGAAACACTTCTTTCTGATTTGGTTAATATTCCTTTTGGTCGCTATGCTATAGACATCCAATACTCTTGTATTCTCTCTAGAATAGATTAATGAAGGTTAATATACGAACCACATGATAGTTATGGCCAAAATTCAAATGTCAATCATATCGTTTCAAGATGAAACCTAGGTATTTGACTTCTTGAAATAATTAATGGGAAATATGATTTTGGTCGAGTCTTTAAATTACTCTGCCAATCCACTTTACATTTCTGAAGACTTATTCATATTAATTACCATTCATGTAGTCTTGCAATAGAGGTCCAGAAGCCCCTTAAGCTTTTCCATCTCCCTAACAGAACTATTGACTAAAAATCAATGTGCCGTCTACCAAAAGTAAATGGGTGATATGAACGAGTTTGTTACTTTAATCCCCTAAATTATGTTATAGCATTTAATTAATTTAGAAAGTTTTCTTTATTGGGATAAATTGTTTTAAAAATATTTCACATTTAGCTTTTATGATTTTTTATTTTCTATGTCCTATTTTTCTAGCAGCAAAACTCAAAAGTTCTATGATGTTACAAATCCTTCATAGCAACACTGGGGACTTTGTTTACCTCCACTAGTGGCAAAGGTTTCCTTGCCTGGGTCAGCTTCTTCAAGTAAATTGAGCAAATAACTGGCTCCTATAAATGACTTTAGGATTTTAGTATATTGTACTTCCGTCCAATTATCTTTAGCATTTGTTATTGATATTTGTGCAGACATCTTTTTCTATGCTTCCATAATAGATTATTTAATAGCTTCTGATTCAATCCTAAATAATCATTAGTATAGAAGCTAATGTGTATTTTCTTTAGACAGCTTATGTTTTACTTTAGTGATTTTCTTCTAGATTCTTTATACATGGCTTCATTTTCATTTCCTAATGATATATACTTGTTCATATTTCCATGTGAAACTAGAACACAGGAGGTAATGCTGAGACTTCCCTTGCCAGTGGAGTTGTTGGAAGATCAGTTGTATTGCAAGCTAGTGCATCTTGGTATGAAATATGTTTCTTGTCATGGAATATTTGTTTAGTTTTCCAGCACTCCCCTGGATTGGTGTAGAGTAACATTACACATTAAGTTTAGTGAACATAATCTTCCATATGATTCAGGAGTTTGTGGTGGAATATTACATACCTTATTGAATATTGAGACATTAATGGTTGTTGTAGGGGCTCCTATGCTGCATAAGAAAAATCATTTAGTATGAGGATCCCAGCTATTCAGGGCTCCTCTAATCCTAAAACAAGTTCGTCTCATTCACTTTCAGTGTCTTCGACATTAAATCTCCTTGCCTTGGTGGTGGAAGCTGCGGCATCAAGGTTGAGTTTTGGTCATGGCAAGCAGTTGGTCAATAAGGGTGGGCAGTCATAAATGTTTATATCTAAAAAAACATATTGATGCCAAACCTAATGCAATAAGTGGAACAAATATAAAATTAAATTCACATGTAAATACCGTTGGGGAAGCTTTCCATGGAAAGAATGCCAATTTAGTTGATCCTAGTATGAAATGTAGGAGTCATGAAGGTTTTAAATGTCTATTGAAGAATTCATCCTCTAACACACACAAGGGTTCATTTGAGATGGGAAATGGGCACATTGAAACAACAAGAAGTGAAAGAACAGATGCAGCTTCAGTGTCATCTGGTATTGTCTGTGTTAGACTTTCTAAAGATAGCTTTCCAATCTCTGTCCCTCAAAGCAACTCTGTTGTTCAAAGCAATAGTGAAGTGAATATTGTTGCTCTAAATAAAAGCAGTAGAATTATTTCAAGAAAATATGTTGAGAATTGTCTACAAAGGTCTCCATTTGATGATAGGTATCAAAACAATTATGAAGAACACTTTGCAAAACCATATGGTGAAGGTTGCTATAAATCTATTTCTTCAGAAGAAGAGGTGCCTCCCTTGATGGAAAAAGTCCAATTTTCAGTTGATGATTATAGTTCTAAAGATTGTTCTCTTCATCAAAAGTATGTAAATACTTACACCCTTAATGGCGACGGTGACAACTTTGGAGTTACCGATCATAAAGCAGAGGAAAGATTAGTTTCAACTGCTGAAAAGACTAGTGCAGGTTCTATCCAAAATTGTGAAAATGACCCTATGTTAGAGGAAAGATCAATTTCAGAAGCTGGAAATACTAGTACAAGCTCTATCCAAAATTTTGAAAATGAGTCTATGTTAGATGCAACCGATAGAAGTACAAGTACTAGTTTTCAAATTCCTGAGAAAGTAGAAATTGCTAGAGATTCTAATGCCAATTCTAGAAAGCTAGAATGATTGGAGAATCTGGTATGTAATATCCTTCCAGAAGTTTATATGAATGTCTTAGATGTTGGAGAAAATAGTATAATTTCAAACATATTGTCTTTGAATTTTCATTTAGATGATAGTATATTAAGTAGTCCTCATAATTTGGACTTTCTAAATATAGCTTTCCAATCTCTGTCCCTCAAAGCAACTCTGTTGTTCAAAGCAACAGTGAAGTGAATGTTGTTGCTCTAAATAAAAGCAGTAGAATGCTTTAAGGAAACCATGTTGAGAATTGTTTAGAAAGGTCTCCATTTGATGATAGGTATCGAAAAAATTATGAAGAACACTTTGTAGAATCATATGGTGAAGGTTTCTCTAAATCTATTTCTTCAGAAGCAGAGGTGCCTCCCTTTATGGAAAAAGTCCAATTTCCAGTTGATGATTATAGTTCTAAAGATTGTTCTCTTCATCAAAAGTATGTAAATACTTGCACCCTTAATGGTGACGGTGACAGCTTTGGAGTTACTGATCATAAAGCAGAGGAAAGATTAGTTTCAACTGCTGAAAAGACTAGTGCAGGTTCTACCCAAAATTGTAAAAATGACCCTATGTTAGAGGAAAGATCAGTTTCAAAAGATGGAAATACTAGCACAAGATCTATCCAAAATTTTGAAAATGAATCTATGTTAGATGCAACCGATAGAAGTACAAGCACTGGTTTTCAAATTCCCGCGAAAGTAGAAATTGCAATAGATTCTAATGCCAGTTTTGGAAAGCTAGAATGATTGGAGAATTTGTTGTGTAATATCCTTCCAGAAGTTTATATGAATGCCTCATATGTTGGAGAAAACAGTATAATTTCAAACATATTGTCTTTGAATTTTGATTTAGATGATAGTGTATTAAATAGTCCTCACAATTTAGCAAATTTTCTCCTTGTTGAGACTGATAAATGGAATGCGCTATCAAAGGAAATATCAAGTTCATGGAAGTCTTAGAATAGCAAGCAGTCCATATTTTTATTTGCAAGGTCAGAAGGTTCTATAGAAAGATCAAGCCACTATTCCACTCCCAATTTGGCATCATTTAGGCAATTACAAAGGGAGTGGGAAAATGGACAAGATGTTTTGGAAAGCAAAAATGGACATGAACTATTGAATATTAATGGACTATCTAATAATGCTTCTGGCCCAAAGGTGCAAGGATTTCAGAGTACTTCAGATGGAAGCACATTTTTGGTTCCTTCAAAGGCCAAGGGTGAGTTTTGTCTTCTTTTTTTGTTGGATATTAGTAATTTTATTTTAATAATTGTGTTTTACCTCTTGCTAATATGGCATTTATAGATTTTGTTTCCCTTTATCGATCCATTTTAAGCCTTTGTATTTTTCCAAGTTTGTTATCTATGGATATAGACTTATTTTTATGGATTTAAATACAAGAGATAACCATTTTCAGATGAGCCTATCTTTTAAGATCTAACACTACACAGGGGATGTCCCTAAGTTGCACCGAGACATTACCAATGTTGTGTAGGATTGTCAGATATCCCTTGGCCATCTTGGGGAATTCTTAGCATCACTTTCCAAAATAGGTGCCTAAGAGAAGAGAAATATAAGGCCTTAGCACTATACTCACTCACCAACACATTACCCCTTACTAAGAGACTATTCAATCTCTAATTCATCCAAGATTTAGATTTTTCATTAGAGGAAATTTGGGGTCTAAAATGGGCCTTATAAGAAAACGTGCCAAAATAAGTTTTTGTGAGTTGGAATTCAAGAACCAATAGAATTTCAATAAAATAAGTCAACCATAATGGTTGAATTGACATATTTGTCATTAAAAAAAACTACTTTTTTTGTTCGTATTTTCGACATATCTCATTGTGTTTTTACTCAAATTTTGATCGGGAGAGCTCATTGGATGCGGAATTTGATTCCGCATCCAACGAGTACCCACAATGCATACTTTTGATGGACCTTGCTACCCCAAAAACAAGAAATACCTGAAAAAATGTGATGATGACATCATCATCACGTTTTTTCAGGTATTTCTTGTTTTTGGGNTTTCTTTAAATTAGCTAGGTCAAACCCTCTCTTACTCTTACCGTCTGCTCTACCCTACGTCTATCCTCCCGCAGAAACATACCCTATGTTATAATGCTGTACTAATGGTATGTTTTGAACAATTATTCATGAACCTTGAAGTTTGTACTTGTAAATATAACTCCACACCAAAATAAAAGACCCAAGTCTTAGTGAGGCTCTTATATTCCATTGAAGAAGCAACGCATCCCACGTGGGGAGTCAGAGTGGAAGGCGTAAACATGCCATAGGGCCTAAAGGGAATTAGAACTTAAAACTAATTCATAATCAGATAATTAGGGCATGGCACTTTCACATTCCACTCAAGCAGGATGGAGACATGCTTTATTACCCTTACGAAGAAATAGTTTCTTGTAGGTCGTTCAAATGGGGAATATGAACCTCATCATGATTTTCTCTATCCTTTGCTTCATCATAAATGTGCATTTCATGGTCAATTAAATTCCTTCATTTTGAAAATCATAAATCTTGATACGAATATTCCTTTATGCAACTGTGCATTATAAGAACACTATAGATTACCAGTCTCTCCAACCTTTTCGATAGGTTTAGTCAATCTCAAAATCTTACTAGAATCTAAATTTTAGTGTAGTCTTATTTTAGGTGACGATACATTCTAAGGAAAGTTCAGTTCTTATCAACAGTTATTTCTCTTTGTGAATTGTTGTCTAATCATCATGGAAGCTGTTTCAGATCCTATACATCTCAACATAGAGCTGATATATATTTTATTATACCTAATAGTTTGCAAGTTTTCCAAGTTTAGTTCATGCTTAACCAGTTGTCCTGCCTTTCAAATAACTGGTATCATCACCTAGAAGACAAATATACAACCCTTTAAAGGTTTCTCTAAAGACGCAATGTTGTAAAAGTAGGGTATTTCTCTTTATATTTGCAACATGAATCTTTAATTATTGAATCCACTATTAGGTGCCCTTATAGCCAAGGAATAATGATTCACAAAGCATAACTCCTCCATACAAAATGGTACCTTTTAAAGAGTAAATGATTCAATGCTAAATACTTGCAATACTTGCAATTCCCCAAGTCAAAATACTTGCAATTCTTTGAATTATAGGTCTAGAGATCATTTTTGCAAGACATTACGTTGCATAGGGAGTGATGTCTCTAATTTTGCAAATGACAATCGTCGAGTCTCCATTAGAAATAAGTTTCTGAATCTTCCTGGGTCTTAGAATGTTTATTACTTAATTTAAAGATAAAATAGGCTTCACAATAAGAGAAGAAACCTTTTGCATTTTTATCACAACCATAGACCTGCTTATTATGGAACCTTCTTAAAGAAAAGGTGAATATACTTTGCATAATTTTAAGTTTATTAATTATGAAAGTAACAGGTTGTGTTTTAATTTTTATAGCCCATGATGAGGAACATCTGAAACAACTTGAAGCTCATGGATTCTTAATATTGCAGTAGACAAGAGGCAAAGTTTTGTTTCTGACTCTTTGTTTTTGATGCAGTGATGGAATTGGGCTTCAAAATCCTTTCACGAAGGACTCTTATTTGGAATATGAGAATGATAGTGATGAATAATGGGAAGAGGTACTCATCACTAAATCTCTTTGGTAAGAGTATTTGTAGTATTTTTATTAGCTTTAGTTACAAGGAAAATTGTACATAGCTCTCAGGAATTAGATTATCATAACTACTAGTTACTGGTAAGTTGTAATAGTAATAATTATGTAGTTTGTAGATTGATATCTATCATAAATTTGTTTGAATATCATCATTGTCAATAAATAACAACTTCTTAAAGGGTGCTAGCTCAATGGTAGAGTGCCTGGCTAATTATAGGTAGGAGGTTTGTGGTTTGATTCCTCTGTGCCCTATCATAAATTTGTGATTACAAAAACGACTAAATTCGCATATATACGACTATTAGTAGCTAATTTCCCTTATCTTAGTCATATTTAGCTTAGTCATTAATATGTTAACATCTAGTAGTTTATTTAGTCATATACTTGGTCATTAATGGTTGCAATCAGTGACTAAATCAATGATTAAATCAGCAACTAAATCAATGACTAACTCAATGACTAAATCAATGACTAAATCCATGGCTAAATCAATGACTAAATCAATGACTAAATCATTAACTATCAATGACTAAAGCAATGACTAAATCAATGACTAAAGCATTGTCTATAAATGACTAAATCAATGACTACTAAGTCAAGCTATTAATGACTAGTGAAATACGACTAGCTATAAGATAGTGAAAATTTGCTACTATTAGTCACCGACTCAAAAATAGTCATTTATAGCCTGATTTTAGTCATTTTTTTAGTCATTAATTTCTCATTTTCTACTAGTGTCTCCCCAAGGGGAAACACTACGTCAGATATAACCCTTCTCAATCAACTCTTGTAACTCCAACTTGAGCTCCATCAATTCTAGTCCGCTCATGTGGTATGGGGATTTTGAAGCCGAAACTGACCCTCGTGTCAGTTCTTTGGAAAAATATAAGTCGCGCTTTGGTGGTAACCTTGGTATCTACTTGGGAAATACATCCTTAAATTCTATGAGAACTGAAAATTCCTCGATGTGTTTCTCTCTCTTAGCTTCTATATCCTGGATGTTTAATGCAAACAGTTTGCATCCTTTCCTAATGCACTTCTTTGCTTGTAAGGAAGTTATTTTCATAAAGGAAACCTTCTTAGGTATACCTTGAATATGTGTCTGATTCCATTGGCTATCTATGTACAATATTGACTTGTGTAGGAAATCGAGCATGACATGCTATTGTTCCAACCAGTCCATACTGATCAGTACATCGTACGATCCTACGGGAAAATATTCAAATCTATTCTTGCAAGGAAAAATTTCAATTTCACCTCACGATCTCTAACTATTTCAGAAACCTTTCTTCTCATAGTCGTGGCTAAGTGCACCAGCCATAGTTTCTCATGTTTAACATTTTCTAGTTTAAATGTCTCAACAATTTTAGGTGATACATAGCTTCGACAAGCACCAAGATCAATCAAAATTGAAATAGAAGTGTTTGAAACCTTACCTTCAATTTCGACCATAGTATCTTGATGGTCTGCTTGTTGTCCATCCAAAGATGTATAAATCCTTGATGTGCTCGCTAAGTCCTCTACCATTGGGTCTTCTTGTAGATTGTGAAAGACTCCATTAGTCTTGTTTTTACATCTCTGGCATAATGGGGCCCCTAAAATTTCCAACATTTGATTGGTTGTGGGGCATCATTGGTTCCTTCTTTTGTTGTTGGTTTGTTGGTATTTGGTGCAAGCACATTTGGTTTTGCACTTGTCTTGTTGAAGTTTTTGTTTGCTGGAAAATTGTTGTTCTGTTTTCTATAAGGTGGTGGGTTGAAACTATTAAATTTTCATATGCTTAGCTAAGACATCAGTATTTCATTTCATTTTCATGAAAAAGCATATAAACAGGATCACTAAAAGATAGAAAAGCACAACCATAAAAAAGGAACACAAAGATTTATCTTGGGAAAACCCTAAAGGGAAAAACCCAGCAAAAGCTTCCTCAATATAGATGCCCCAAAAAGATAAAAGATAAAACCAGCAAGGAGATCAAAGCCTGATCCTCCTCCTTCTCCAGCTACTTCTCTTCTCCACTAATGCGCTACACAAGTGAGAGTGTGTGTGTCTCAAATGAGGAGCACTACACCTCTATTTATATTCATCCGTTCACTTAAGTTAACTCATTTGACATGTAGGCTCGAGTTACGCATGTAGGCTCAAGTAACCACACTGGGGTGCTGATGACCCACCTTTACAATTAGAGGGGACTACCTCATGACTCTTATTATTTCCTCCGATTAGCAGCATCGGGGTACAATGTAATACACGTGGTTCTCCTGGTAGGACCATCGGGGACCACAAAAAGATACATATAGAATATTCTTCGAAGTTACAATATTTCAACACTCCCCCTTAACGAGAAGGGTATTCTACAACAACACCACCAACAACAAGAGTAGAGATAGGGGACATCATCAACATCAGTAGGGTAACACATCTATAATTCATTGGAAGCTTTTCAACATCATGTAGTCTTCATCTTCAATCTTCAGTCTTCATCATCAGCAACATCTTCAGTCTTTGATTAGTGACATCTTCAGCATTTTGATATTTCAATTAGCAATGACATCTTCAACACTTGGACCTTTTGATTAGCAACATCTTCAGTACTTTGACTATTCGATCAACAAAAACATCTTCAGCATTTTGAACTTTCGATCAGCAACATCTTCAGCACTTTGACTGTTCGATCAGGACCAACATCTTCAGCATTTTGACCTTTCGATCAGCAACATCTTCAGCACTTTGAATTTTCAATCAGCAACAACATCTTCAACATTTTGACCTTTCAATCAGAAACAACATCATCATCATCATATTCTGATTTTTCAATCATAATCATCATCACATTCTGATCTTTTGATCAGAAACATCATCATCATACTCTGATATTTCGATCAGAAACATCATCAACATAGAAACATCATCATCATACTCTTATCTTTCGATCATAAACATCATAATCATGGTGTGTCATCATCTTACTCTGATATTTAGATCAGTACGTCATCATCATCATACTCTGATCTTTCGATCAGTATGTCATCATCATCATCAGCAACAACCTGCAATCCACAACTCAAAGACAAAAATTCTTCGGATCATTTTGGACTTAAAGTCCAGGGATGATACAATCCCACCACATTCTCGAAAACCGAAGTTACCGGATTGATTATGGGAGAATCAGTCCCTATCACTTTAGGACTAAGTCCAAGGACGATGCAATCCTACCACATTCTCGAGGACCGAAGCCACCGGATTGATTACGAGAGAATTAGTCCCTATCACTTTAGGACTATGTCCAAGGATGATGCAATCCTACCACATTCTCGAGGACCGAAGCCACCGAATTGATTACGAGAGAATCAGTCCCTATCACTTTAGGACTATGTCCAAGGATGATGCAATCCTACCACATTCTTGAGGACCGAAGCCACCAGATTGATTATGGGAGAATAAGTCCCTATCACTTTAGGACTATGTCCAAGGATGATGCAATCCTACCACATTCTCGAGGACCGAAGCCACCGGGTTGATTACGGGAGAATCAGTCCCTATCACATTAGGACTATGTCCAAGGATGATGTAATCTTACCACATTCTCGAGGACCGAAGCCACTGGATCTATTATGGACAGATGTCCCGGGATGATACAATCCCTCTTCATTCTCGAAGATCGAGGTCTTCAGATCACTTTAGGGAAAGTGCCCAGGGATGATACAATCCCGTCACATTCTCGAGGACCAAGGTCACTGGATCTATTATGGACAGATGTCCTGGGATGATACAATCCCTCTTCATTCTCGAGGATCGAGGTCTCTGAATCACTTTAGGGAAAATTCCCAGGGATGATACAATCCCACTGCAACATCACTACTCCCCCTTTCGAGGAAGGTCTTTCCGAACAACACCCAGCTTGTCTCAAAAGTGTTCGAACTCTACTCAAGGCAGAGGCTTCATCAGTACATCATCATCCAAACCATCATCATCTACATCTTCAGTATGTGAATGATGAACTATCACCATCTGTATCTCCAGTATGTGAATACTGAAAGCATCATCATCTATATCTTCAGTATAGAAATACTGAAAGCATCATCATCTATATCTTCAGTATAGAAATACTGAAAGCATCATCATCTCTATATTCAGTATAGAAATACAGAATCACCATCATCTGTATCTACAGTATGTAAATACTTAAATATCATCTATATCTTCAGTATGGGAATACTGAAATCATCATCATCTATATCTTCAGTATGGGAATACTGAAATCATCATCATCTATATCTTCAGTATGGGAATACTAAAACATCATCATCTCTATATTCAGTATAGAAATATTGAATCACCATCATCTGCATCTACAGTATCATCATCTGCATCTTATCTTGTATGTAGAAATACCGGATTTCTACGTGTTACGTCAGAACACATGGGTCTTTTTCATCACAACTATGGTTATCGTATAGAATCATTGTAGTGTCCATCTTCGGGTCAAAGAGACCTGATATCCGCTTCTGAATCCATATGGCTTCACAACTTAGTAGAACAATCTGCTATGTATTCTGCTTCAACCGTGCTAAGAGAAACACTGGACTGTTTCCTGCTAAACCATGAACTCATAGCAGACCTCAAATAAAAGCATATACCTGATGTGCTTTTCTTGTCTGAGATACTTCCAGCCCAATCTGCATCTGTGTAGCCATACAATTCATACTCATGGCTACCATCATAGTATAGACCAAAGTCTATAGTCCCTTTCAGATATCTCATTACATGTTTTGCAGCTACTAGGTGAACCTGTCTTGGTTGAAAAAGATATTGACTTAAGGTGTTCACAGCAAAAAAAATGTCTGGTCTGGTATTTGTTAAGTACATCAATGACCCAATGATCTGTCTATAGTGAGTCACATCCACTAACTCTAATGAGTCATGAACTAACAGCTCCAGGTTGGAGTCCATGGGTGTGGCCATGACTTTGCATTCCAACATATTGAATCTCCTCAATATCTATACCACATACTTTCCCTAGTTGAGAAAGATTCCTTCTGAACTTTGCCATACTTCCAGACCTAGGAAATAATGCATTAACCCAAGGTCTTTCATCTCAAATTCTTCTGCTAGTTTCTTCTTGCTTTCCATGATTTGTTTCTCATTCCCTGTCAAGAATAATTCATCCACATATAGTAATAGAATGACAGGTACATCTTCTACAACCTTGTATGAAATATTAGGATCAACTTTACTCTTGGAAAAGCCCATGCTCATCAGGAAACTATCAATTCTTCCATACCAAGCTCTGGGAGCTTGCTTCATGCCATAGAGGGCCTTCTTCAACTTGCATACTTGATTCCATCTATCTTCAACTTCAAATCCTCGTGACTATTCGATGTAAAACTCTTCCTCAATCATACCATTAATGAAGGCTTTTCTTTACTTCATCATGGAAGAAACTACCATGATAGTTTTGAAGGAAGTGTACCTTGCTTCCTGGAGTAAGTGTCTCTTCAGAATTAATTCCCTCTTTCTGATAGAAGCCTCTAGCCACAACTCTTACCTTACTTCTATCAGCAACATATCTTATCTTGCAAATCCATTTGGAAGATACCACATTCTTGCTTTCTGGTTTGAGTACTATATCCCAAACATCATTCTAGTATCACAACATCTTCTATGAGTTTGTCTTCTCAGGTCATCAACATATCCTAGTCTTCTGCATTCAACCTTGAAGGTTGGAACCCACTTTACTCTTGGTAAATTCTCGATCCATCACAAAGCGATCCATCATGTCGTACCATGTTGAAATCAGATATAATTTTCTGTAGTCACTCCCCCTGAAGTGAAGTATCATCTTCCCTCTTCATTCTGTACAGGTGGTTCTATGCTTGATATATATTGGTCAATAGAGTATGTCATGTCATAGTCTATTCTTTCTGGGGAGAATCACAAACATTGCTTTGTACACTTGTTCCATCATATCGTATACATCATTCCCCATGATCAACTGTTATTCTTTGATCATAGCTTCTTTCATAGCATTCTCTTCTTCATCTTGAGTTATCTCTTGTACCCATGGTGGTCTTCATCCTTCAAGGTGGATCTACCACTCTCTAAAGCTCTTTCTTTCGTCATGGTGTCTCTAACCCTAGGAGCTTCAGATTCATGTTTATTGGAGTGAATCTTGAATTGTCATCACTTGTTCTTCGGAACAAGTCTCATCCTTCTTTTCTTATAGGAGGTTGTACAATATGTTAGAAAAGAGGTTTGATAAGTAGCAATGGAGAGTTGTATAGCACCATGAGCTACTTACCCATCACATGCATATTAGTAGTATACAGTCATTAATGCAAACAATCTATCATGCATAACACATTAACTGAATATAATCAAATGTATAACAAAACAATATCATGAAATGACAATTGAATACTTATCTTTTATTTGTTTTGTGGGTAGACTCCATCTTGATCATTGTGCTTTATCATCTTCTTCATTCATGAAATCATCATTTCTTATCCAAATGACAAGAATTGAGTTCTTCATATTCCTCATCGCTTGAGGGATCTTCTTTGAATGGTGAGAGCTTGATCTTCAATTTCTCCCATCTTCTTCTTCTCTTCTTATGAGTTGAGCTGAAAGAAATTACTTCCTTCTGGAATACATTCTTTGCATGAATCCCATGATCCTGGGAGGCCATTCAAGGTGGCTATAACCACTTCTGCAATCTCCACCTCTTCTTCTACTGCTTCAAGTTGTTCTACATTCTGGATCTTCACATTATTCAACTGTTTTCTCAAAGCCATCTTCTGATTTAAGTTCTTATCTTCAAATAGCTTGATCAAGGAATCAAACATATTCGGTGTCTTTAGGGAAGACACTTGTGGTACAAGTTGATCCATGATTGAATCAACAATGATCTTCTTGGCCTTGATCAAGTTCTTCTTGTGTAAGGCTTTGAGCCTCATCTCTGTATGAAACTGAAACCTCTCTACTTATGTAGGTGTCCAATTCATTTTATTTAGAGAGATCATATACTTCCATGCTTGGAAGTTGTCAACTTTACCAATCTTATCATCAAGCTGATGTGATATATCACTTTGAAATGAGAACCTCAAATGCAAATAGAAAAATATTAGATCTTACTGATTTGAGGTGTCCGTCCTGCTTCCAGAGCTAGCTGATTTAGGGTTTGTCAGAGAAACCCTAATTTTCAAAACTTGGAATATTTAAGATTTGATTGGACAGAAAGACAGATCTCTTCAAATGGAGCTGTCTAATGTACTCCATTTCTGAAAACAGTGGAGGGAAGCTCTCAGAACAGGAAGCCCTAGTTTTCCAATTTCTTCTGCAGAAATTCCTATCACTGTTTCTATGATATCTACGAAATTACTACTCCTATATGTATGAAATTTCACACTGAGGTAAAATCGCATGTCATTGATCCAAAACCACAGTTTTCAATAGAATTGGTTTCACCAATTGGGATTTATGATCCTTTTCCCGCGGTGACCTGTTACAGGACTGTTCAGAACAACGAAGTTGTACGTACTGCCACGTGTCACTGTTTCATCTTCTGGTTCTGAAATTAGGACCACAAAAAGCAAATTCCATGATATTTCTAGAACATCTTCATGAATTCAGTTTGGACCTCTGTATCCCAAGCTATAGCAATGTTCCGCAGGTGTCCTATTTAGGGATGAATTTGGAAGAGGCTAGAACCCTAACTTGGAGGGATCATACCTCCCAAATTATAGTGCATCTGAGGCTGAAGTTTAGACATAGGGTACATCTAGATTTCGTATTTGGAATCTACAATTTTTAGCTCCTGAACCTTCGCCAATCTTTGGATATAGCAAATGTACCAAAACTTAGCAGTTTTAGTATTTAGGGTTTTTCTAGCTCGGGGTCAAACTAGGGTTTTACTTTCCTGGAGTTTCACCCAACCAAAAAAATTGATCTAGGTCTCTAGAATTCGATTTTGATGAGGAGAGAAATCTTATGCTGGGCTCACCAAAAAATTATTCCTCTGCAAGAAGCCCTAATTTCCCGCACCGAAAACTGAAAATGCTTGGAATCGAATTTCGCTTCGACAGAAAGATGCGCCCTTCAATGGAGAGATAGCCTAGCCTTATTTTGCTGATCAATTGTGGAGAGAGAACAAAAAATTAAGAATTACTAGATTCTGTAGCTGCACAATGTCTTCTTTTTAGGGTGGCTCTGATACCATGTTAAATTTTCATATGCTTAGCTAAGACATCAGTATTTCATTTCATTTTCATGACAAAAGCATATAAACAGGATCACTGAAAGATAGACAAGCACAACCATAAAAAAGGAACACAAATATTTATCCTGGGAAAACCCTAAAGGGAAAAACCTAGCAAAAGTTTCCTCAATATATATGCACGAAAAAGATAAAAGATAAAACCAACAAGGAGATCAAAGCCTGATCCTCCTCCTTCTCTAGCTACTTCTCTTCTCCACTAATGTGCTACACAAGTGAGAGTGTGTGTGTCTCAAATGAGGAGCACTACACCTCTATTTATATTCATCCGTTCACTTAAGTTAACTCATTTGAAATGTAGGCTCGAGTTAAATAATGTAGGATCGAGTTACACATGTAGGCTCAAGTAACCACACTGGGGTGATAATGACCCACCTTTACAATTAGAGGGGACTACCTCATGAATCTTATTAGTTCTTCTGATTAGGAGAATCGGGGTACAATGTAATACAAGTGGTTCTCCTGGTAGGACCATCGGGGACCACAAAAATACACATATAGAATATTCTTCGAAGTTACAATATTTCAACAGAAACCCAGTTTGCAGTTGTCCGAGAAATTTATATACATGTATCAAATTTCGTTGATGTTTGCTTTCCTTAGCTATCCATGTTGGGTAGTGTCTATAGTTTTATGCATTTCAAACTCAATTCTCTCTTGAAAATTGGGAGGAATACATCTTAAAAATTGTTGTATCTTCACCTTTTTGTCCTTTATATAAGGCATGTGGTGTAGCATATCCAAAAATATGTTAATGAAGGAATCCATGGTCATGGAGCCCATCCTTAAATCATGAAATTCTCTCACTTTCCTGTCAAAGAAGCTCTTAGACATGTATTTCTCATGAAAAGTTCTGCAAAAGTTACTCCATCGTATTTATTTTACCTCATCCTTTTTGGTATGTTTAAGGTCTCTCAACCATCTCGCTGATTTTCCATTTAAGTTATAGATGTCTAGACAGTATTTCATTTCACTAGAGTAGTTGTGTAGTCGGAAGTTGTGTCTTATACCTAGAAGTCATTCTTCAGCTTTCTCCCCGGTGTTCATCTCTCCTTCATAGGTTGGGGATTTTATCTTTCCGAACTCTCCTTGGAGGATGTCATCATTCCTATGTTTCTTTTTGCAAGGAGAAAGAGAATTATCACTTGAAATACTGTGATAATCTCTTTTTGAAGGTTTAGGTCTGGGTTGTTTTCTTTCTTCCTTCAGGTTGCTGGCTTGTTTACAATAAAAATATTTCTTATATTTGTTCATTAAATAAGTAGGTTGTCCATGCAGGCTTCCTCCCGTCATGTTTCGAAGTAAATTTTCATTGATTTCTTTCTGATCTTTTATTTCATTCATATTATCATCCTTGAAGCTTTGTAAGTCTGCATGCAGACCCTGTATGGTTTTTAGTATATCGAAATTTAATTCAACCACCAGTTCTTTTTCCCATGTGGGGGTATTCAAATTTTCTTGCTAGCTGTTGTCTTCTTATGTATTCATGATTTGGACTGTTCTGTAATCTCGCAGTTTAAAATATTTAATAACAAATAATTTTTTGTTAGTTAAGAAAATTCCATATATATAGTTTCGAAAAGTTTATTTCTATAACGAATGGTTGGTAGTGCCCATTAGGACTCTTAGTGTTTGATTCTCGGCTCTGATACCATTTGTAATGTCCCTAAACTTCATAATAATAATAATAAATCATAGGTTGATAAAATACTAAATTCAAGGACATCTTTAAAACTTCTACGGAATAAAAACTTGTTTGTAAATATGAACCTAAGTTTCTATAGGATGCTTTTCCTATATGTGTTTCCTATATGATGAAAATGTTTTACATGATGTTATTCTATAAGTTTGAAACATTTATAGTTTACTTTTTATGCCTATATTAGTTGTTGACATTTGTCTTTTCCTAGTTTTTTTTACGTTTTTACTTTTGGTTTACATGTCTTTAATTTGATTATGGTTTATTTATAAAGATGAGTTACCTATGTATGTCAAGGGTTGGAGTGGTGGGGTTCTATCCCTTAAGGGTCCACTTGGAAAGGTAAGGATTCATATTTCTATGGGGTTTACTTAGTTGTTTGTGAACTAATGCATGCATTTATTTTCTTATGCAGGTGATTTTATCGGTGAACCTAGTTTTGTGGCCGCGGCAATAACAACATCCTATCTACAGCACGCTACACCTACACTACACTATTCTTGTGCATAAATGTGTGGAGAGAGGACTAAAGTCCTGAGCCTAAACTATACCTTAATCCTATGGTAAAAAGGGTTTATGAAATTATGTGTGCATGTTTATAGACTATGTGCTAAGGTTTTAAAACCTTAGATCTAATATTCTATATGCTTTGAACTTTATAGTATGAAGGGTTTATGTTTATGGCATACACATATTCCATCGAAAATATGGCTTAACTATGCAAATAGTATGATGATGGAGGGTTTAACACTTGGGGAAATGGGGTTGGTAAGCGATAATGCATACAATGTAAATAAAAAACTATAACAGAGTGGGTTTTAATATGAATGCTAGTTGTGGACAGGGTCGCGAATTAATTGATCCTTGGGAAGCACAGGAATAATACCTCAAGCGTTGTGTAGGGTTTGCTTATCATTCATTTGGTTTTCCTTATGGTGGAGGTTGTGGTCTCACGCTCTTAGTGAGGGTTGCACAAATTGCATACTTCAATGCTCTTTGATAAGTATGCATTCAACACTAGTCTGTACATTTGTAATCGTTATTTCGTTTATGGTTTGAATGCATACTTCTGATGGAATTCATTGTGGTCTGTGCAGGTGGGAAAGTGTGAGCACTCTGCGTGGCTTGAGGGTAATGTTGTAGGTTTCTTGCTCAACCAAACTCTGTGTAAGCCCTGAATTTGGAAATGGATTTTACACTGTTGTGTGGTTTTAGTAGAGGGTTCGAGCTTGGGAGTGGGGAAATGCATCATTGAGTCGTTTCGTTTTTTGGGGTTTGGATAATTGCTTGGCATTTGTATATGCAACTGTGTAGCCTTTGATGACTTTGCCAAATGTAATTTTTGATATGTATATACTATTAGTAGCTTGATTCGACTCTGTGTATAAAGTTTATTTTGTGCAACGATATGTATTTGATTTTAATTAACTTAATGGAAAATTCTCTGCTTGGGTAAAGACTCTTTGTTTCTTTTTATGATGTGTCTCTTTTGTATTTATAGTTCCATTGCTTTGCAATGGCACCAATGATGATTCGAATGTGTAAATTATGTGTATGGTAGGAGTGTGTGCGTTTATTTAAATAATGTGGATGCATTGTTTTAATAATAATATGGATGAGTTTGTTTTGGGAAGTCATAAGCATGAAGCTTGGCTTGTAGTGTTGATACACAACCAGGTTTTATTATTTGAATGTATTTCCTTGTTTTAAATCATGACTCTGCATATGATGAGTGTAGCTATGTTTTTTTTATACAGTTGGTTATATTAAAACCTTTATGGGTAGCCTGAGGGGAAAAACCCTTAGTGGATGCTATAGCTTTTTAATGCGTTGAATGGATTGTTTGAGGCCTACAAGATTCGATATTGGGATGATAATTTATTAGACTTGTGGTTTGAGGGTTGTAAACCCATGATTCTTATTTAATGGTTAATGGCTTTCCATTGACTCGAAGTGTTGGTAATAAATATGTTTTTATATTTGATTAAAACTGTAGATGGTTTGTTTCATTTTGCTTATAGCGTTTTAATTGTAATTTATGGAATGACATAAAGATCTGCAGCCGATCCTTTACAGGATTCGATGGATGGGCTGTGTGAGATAAATATTGGGTGTATGGAAATATTTTATTAGGGTTAATTGTAACTCTTGTTTTAGGCTCTTGGCCTTCTTGCTTTGAATAAATTCAATAGGTGTGTTTTCATGATAATGGTTGTAGCGTTTGGTTGAAATTTTTGGTTTAGTTTTACGTATTAATGTTTAATGCACATTTAGATTTTGGGAACAAATGTATTGGCTGGAAATATGAAATATGTTAGCGTTGAGTTTTATGTTGAGGTTTTAAATTAATTAGTTCAGAGATTTGATCTGTGGTCTGTTTATTTATAATTATAAATGGTTTACTTGAATGATTTGGTGCAGATTTTATATAGTGGTTTAGTTTTAATGAATGAATAGTTTATTTAGTTTTAATTAATAGTAGAGTTTATTTTACCTAGATTTTTGAAATCTCTTGTTTAACTTTATAAAATTTTGGAGTAATTAATCTATCTAACAACTAGGGTTTTAATCTAAGTTACCATGTTTAACATTTAAATTGTCTAGATATGTTTAAATAAAAAACTAAGAGAGTTTAAACTTTATATTCCTATCTAGGAAATAAGGGTTGAGTTTAAGTTAACCAAATAAATTAAACTGCAATATAAAATTTAACCCTAGAGATTATATAGAAATAATTCAGACTGAGTTTCAATAATTTAAACAAATGAAAATATAGATGAAACATGTATTCAATATGCATATTTCCAAATCAAGATTATAAACACTACTTAGTAAAATCTGTATGAACTAGAGAAGGTAAAAACCTCATACCTGCAACTTGCAGTTTATTAATGGCTAGAAACCCTGCATACTTAAACACGCATAATTGATAAAAACTTAGCTAGTTATGACCTGAGATTTGTCAACCGGATAACTGAGGAACTACCACATTCCTCTAACCATGACCTGGAACCGTTCCTGGTTTTAGTCCAGATCCCCCCGCATTGGTTCCAACATGCAAGTAGTCTGTAGCTCCTAAAGTAAAGGCTTCTCTTATATGGAATATCAGGTGTTGTACCAGATGGATTTGCTTTTGGAAATTCTCTCAAAAATTTCTTCAAAATAATGATCATATCATATTGGAATAGAATAGAGTCCCAAAGCCTTTCCTTGGCTTGGGTCTTTATAGACAATATTTAGGGAAAAGGGAAGTTAAACTTCGGTTAGATCAAGAATCTATTCTCTTCTTGAAAATAATCTTTAATTGATTTATGTGAAGTTAATAGTTTATTATAATTAACTTAGAAACTCTTTTACTAGTTCCTAATTTGTCTCTTTAAGGAGTAAATATTTATTTAATTACCTTTAGTAAATAATAACATATAGATTCTTTATTAATTATTATAGTTACTATGAGGGATGTGACATTTGACGGGAAATCGGGGGGACGAGTGGAGCTTTGTGAGGATGGAAATTTGAAAGGGAGGAGGAATTGACGGGGGTTTCATTTGCGGGGTCCGATAAGTGGGGATAGGGGCTTTAGCCTGCTCCACAGATTAGTCTATCTGATCTGGGGATGAGTGAGCCCTCAGACGGTGGGGCACTTCCCCTTGTTCAGTGCTCAGCCATGGAAATTGAGTCAGATAAGGGGAGAATGCCAATCTCTGACTCCTAATTGGAGAAGGAAGGGGAAGGTACTAGTGGAACTGCTAAATAAAACATTGCAAAGGAAGTGAACAAGAGAATGGGACATTGTTTACCCAAATCAAAGATAGTTCCAAAGCTGTAGATCAAATAAGCCCAAATTAGGGAAGATATCAGCTACATAAGAGAGCGTTCTCTCATAGGGAAGTTTGTAGGGATCTGGCCTTCGGAAAAAACCCTAATGTGGTGGATAAACACCATCTAGAATCCTGATGGTCACTAGGAGCAAAAATATTCTTCACGGTTATCTTTTTTAATGAAGAAGACAAAACTAGAATGTTTGTAAGCATACCATATTTCTTTAACTCTGTGGGTCTATTCTTGAGATCGTGGAAATAAATATTCAACCCAGACAAGGAGAATCTCACAATTGCCTCAGTATGGATCAGAATGTAGTCCCTACCGAGAGAATACTAGTCAGAAGAAATCCTAATGGAAATTGGGAACATTCTAGGAAATTTTGTAAAAGTATCCGAGCAAACTCGACATAGAAGGTATACCTCCTATGCTAGGATCTGCATATATATTTATATATCAAAAGAGTCTTCCAGATGGAATAGATCTAACACGGGAGGATGAATATTGGTTCCAAGCAATAGATTATGAACAAATACCGTTCATATGTAGGATATGTGACGAACATGGGCACCTGTTCAGAGACTTCCCATAGAACAAAAAACCATGAGGAATGAGAGAACAAGAAAATAACAACATTGCATGGTTTGTCCCTGTTCAAAATAAGAAGAGATCATCCAAGAATTCCACTGGCCCTGAAATCTTCAAGAAAGTTCAAACACAATACAGGTTTGAAGTCCTCCAAGAACAGGTTTGAAGACCCAACACCAGCAACCCATCAATGTGTCTATAACCAAGGAAAGTGTAGCACATGACCCACCCCAGCAATACCATGAAAAGGATCCAAGCTCAAAGACCCAAATCCATGAAGAACATCAGGAAATAAAGGAAGATACCAACAAGACTCAGGAGGTGGAAGAGGAAGAAATGGAGATAGGAGAACTTGACTTGGTTGGGTTGGAAACAACTTGCTTAGTGTTAGTCGCTGAGAAGATTATCCCACGACAAGTTACCCTGCTGGAAAAGGCAATAATCAAATCCAAAGCAATGAAGTTTCTAGGGGTCTCAGCATAATCCATCAAAGATCCAAAGGGAAAAAAGAAAGCTAAGAAAGAAACAAGAGGTAGAGATAGTAATGTGCAAAGAATCCAAATGGTTGGACTCATGGAGCTCAATTGGTGGCTTCAAGGCAGTATCCTACGATAGATGTGGCCCTCTCTCCCACAAATAAATAAGTCTTTAATGTGGATCACATCCTTGAATATAAGAGGCTGTAGTAGCACCTTGAAGATATGTCTTCTAAGGAGAAAGATTGAATTGGAAAAACTAGGAGTGATCTTTCTGCAAGAACCTAAATGTTCAGAGACAGATATGAAAAGCATAGGAGGAAAAGTCTAGAAAGGATGCAAGACTGTAGCAGTGGATGCTAAAAAGGTGGTTGGAGGCATTGGAATTATTTGGAATCCAAAAGATGTTTTCCTCTATAACTTCTCAGCAAACCAGCATTCTCTTTTTACTGCATTTCACATCTTAGGCACTGGCATACGAGGATTCATGACCAATGTGTACAGTCCTCCAAGGGCAGAGTAGAAATTTCAATTTCTGGACTCCCTCAAGATGATTAAAGGTATGACGAAAGAAAAACCCTGGATCATTGGAAGGGACTTCAACCTAATAAGGAATATGGAGGAAAAGAAAGGAGGTATAAGACAACAAAATCCCATAAATGATCCCTTTAATGAAGTTATTGATAACCTCAAATTGATAGATGTAAGAAAAAATAACAACACTTTCACTTGGAACAACAAAAGGACGGGAGACAAAGGCATAGCCTGCCGTCTAGACCACTTTTTGGTGTTAGAGTCTATCCTAATGAACATGTGAGAGTTGAATCTGTCAGTCTTTCCATCAGCCGTATTTGACCACTAGCCTATCAATCTTGAATGGGACAATGTGGGTACTAACCTATGCAGTCCTTTTCACTTTGAAAAATTTTGACTACTGCAACCCAACTTCCAAGAAAAAATAAAAGAATGGTGGGAGGAAATCCCAACCATTAGGGGAACACAGATGTACCCGTTCCAACAAAATCTCAAAAAACTCAAATCAAACATTAATAAATGGAACAAAGAATATTTTGGTTACATATTCTAAGATCAATTGGAGTTGGACTGTAAAATAAAAGAAGTACAAACCAAATGCATGTAGTAAGATTTCATGGAGGATATCAGGGAGCAGGAAATCTCTCTTCTCTAAGAATTCAATCAAAGAGAACACCAGGAGGAAATATATTGGAACCAGAAAGCCAGAGTGAAATGGCTCCAGGAAGGAGAACAAAATACTAGCTTCTTTCAAAAAGTGACCATCCACCACCGTCAAAGAAATCTTCTAAAAAAACTGAGAACGAAAGAAGATATTATTGCTGAATCTCAGGAAGATATAAAACTCACTCTTAACCCCATTTTTGCTAACCTGCTAGAGGAACAACATGGGGATAGAGAGGCCTCTCAGAGGGAGGTCATGATGCACATCCCTGAGGTCATAACTAAATAACATAACCTTCTATTGTTGAAACCTATAGAGATGGATGAAGTCAAAGAGGTGGCCAAGCAGATGACTAAGGATAATGCCCCGGGACCTGATGGATTCACCACCAAATTCTTCCATGCATGTTGGGATTGCTTGAAAGAGGAAGTATGGGCTCTGGTGGAGGATTCTAGGAAGTCAGGTAATATTCTGAAAGCTCTAAATGCAACTTTCCTGACACTTATCCCTAAATAATCAAGAACTGAAGACCATGTTAAGCTCATACCTATATCCCTGTGCAATGTCATTTACAAAATTATCTCCAAAACTATTACTGACAGACTATGCCCTCTGCTCCCCTGATAATCTCTCCTGAGCAAGCAGGGTTTGTTGAAGGCAGGAAAATTTTTGACGGCATCATCTTAATCCATGAAACCATCCACTACGTCAAAATTGGGAAAATTCTAGGTATGCTCCTTAAGCTAGATCTATCTAAAGCTTATGATAAACTAAACTGGCAATTCTTAGCAGGGATGCTCAAAACATTCGGATTCTATGATCAATGGATCGGGTGGATCATGAATTTGGTATCTTCATCCTTCTTCTCTATTTTAGTTAACGACTCACCTACCTCGCCCTTCCAAATCACCCGTGGTATGAGACACGGTGACCCACTGTCCCATTTTATGTTCATCATAGCAGTGGAAGGTCTATCCAGAATGCTCAAGAACCTGCGAGTGGAGAATAAGATCAAAGGGCTAACCATAACTAAGGAGATGGAGATCCAAACTCATCAACAGTTTGTCGATGATACGATGCTTATGGGGCCGTCCACGATACAAGAGGATCGTGGTATCAAAGAGGAGCTGGACACCTTCGTGGAAGCTAGTGGACTAGAAATCAACAAGGATAAATCACAAGTTTACTTCTTTAATAGTCTGAAAGTTACAAAAAGGATTATATTAAGAATTTTGGGCTTCTCGGAGGGCTGCCTCCTCTCCAAGTATTTAGGAGCTCCACTTTCTGAATTGACCATTAGGCAGGTCTCATGGAAGGACCTTTTGGACAAAATTAAGCAGAAACTCAACCTATGGACATTCAGAGCCCTTAACATCATGAGCAGACTTAGCTTGGGGAAGTTTGTCCTCCAAGCGATGCATCTATATCTTTTCTCAGTTCTAGAGGCTCCTAAATATGTAATTAAGAAAATCAGGAATATCCAAAGGAACTTCTTATGGGGAGGAGATGACTACCATGGGAAACGGCCTCCGGTAGACTGGAAAATGGTTTGCAAATCCAAAAATGTGGGAGTTCTGGGTTCCAAGACTTGCTAGATACCAACAAATATATGGGAGAAAACATATGGTGGAAATGGATAACGTATGCAGAAGAACCCTGGGTGAAGCTTTGGCACACCAAGTATGCTCATCACTAGCCAAAACAATTGATGATAAGATTTGGAGAATATCTCCTAGGTTCCAGTATTTGGAAATTGGCCTAGGAAAAATGGAACCTCATCTAAAGGCACTATTTTTGGGAGATAAGAGATGGAGACTCTGCTTGTTTCGTTAGCGAGGCTTAGAACCAAGAGTAGTGTATCGAAAATTGGGATGACATACCGACTCTCAAATACCACCTTACGCTCAGCCAGGTAAAGACTGTGAAGGAATTATGGGACCACGGGTCCTCTGACAAGGTGTCCAAGACTTGGAAAAGGAAAGAGTGGTGGAAAAATATGGCACAAGAAGAGGACATTGAATACTTCTACATGGACCTCTGCTCTAGGAAGATCCCTCGGCACAAGGGACCAAACAAAATTCGATGGGAATACTCCAATATTGGAAGGTTCAACATAAAAGAAGCTATGCGGGTGCTGAATGAAACTCACAGGTAGGAAAACGAAGCCAAGTGGAGTAAAATATGGGGAGGGAACTGCTGGCCCAAGAGTGCAGCTTTCTATTGGCTCATTCTCAAATGCAGAATCCTCACTTTGGACAACATTCAAATCTGAGGTATATCAGGACCTTCAAGATGAAATCTATGTGAAAACAACATTGAAACCATAAATCATTTGCTGAATGAATTCCCAATAGCTACCACGATTTGGGAAAGAGGAAGCAGATTGTTCAAATTTAATGGCAGACACATCGACATACCTGGGCTTTGTGGTATGGGAAATTTGGAATACCTGTAATATTAAAAATTTTGAAAAAAAAACGTAGGGTTGAATAAATATGGACAACTTTGGTTTCCCATTTAAAAGAAAATTTAACTCTCACAGCTTGGTCACAGGAAGATTTAGAATCAGACACAACAGAATATCAAATCCTTTAAGATTGGGGAACTAAGACAATTACCTCAGAATAAGTCTTTCCTCAGCAAGACGGTCCAACAAACTAGCAGCGATGAGTCCTGGCGAAAACCTCCGATCAGTTCCTTCAAGCTGAACTTCGATGGGGCTGCAAAGGGAAACCTAGGACTAACAATTCATTCAAGCTTGCAAGAAAGTTCCATGCAAATTCAGCATGAAATTCTGTGAAGAGGGTGTCTCCAAGAGTGAGAAGCACTAAATCCATCAAAACAAGTCACATCTACTATGCCCATTGAGATTCATGATGATGAATCTTCACAAGTCCACGAAATGCCCATTGAGATTAACGATGACTCTGAATTTTTACAAGTCCAGGACGAAACATAGGCTGTTGTGCACAGTGGATCTGGTTCCAAAGTCTTTATTTTCAAAGGTACTATGCAAATCAATGCACATTTTAAGTAATCCTTTTAGTTTTGTTTTGCTGATAGCAAATGTTAATGAAACCCAGAGAAAAACTGAATATTAATGTTAAGTAATATATATATAGTAAAAGTAAATATGGAAGTGATATCAAATTATAGAAGCAATGCGAGTCAGTCGATTAGTTTTTGTTCTATATTACTTCATAAAGAGTTTAAAAAATAATTGGTAATAGGCACTGTTATGGTATATATGTTGAAGGTTCTATATCCTTATCTTTTGTGGGAGTGAATATTCTTTACTTTAAGTTTTATGTATGTTTATTAAATTAAGTGAAGAAGGATACTTTGGAGTTAGACCAAACAAGAGATGAAGCTTCTTACATGTGTTTCATTCATAAATAACGATAGCTTTTTCTTGTTTTTTAATAATAATATGTTAGTTTTGAATGTTAAAATTTTCATTATCCTTACATTTAAGGATACACTTTTTCTTCTTAATAATGGTTAATTTTCAAGCTAAATATAAATGATGATGCTTATTTCTAGTCAAGCACATTTTAATACAATGTTTCAAGGGTTTCATATTATTTTTGGTTTACTAGTTATAAAAATTTATGTGATTTTAAATATTGAGTTGTATTAGTAAATTAAGTTGTAGTATATATCTAGCTCATAGGTGTATTTAACCTAAAGAAACTAAAGCTCATAGAGGGCTTTGAATGATGTTTTTATCCAAAGCTTTGAATGAGCTTTAGAAGGAAAATATACACTGATATACATCTTTAATATGATTGTTTGCTATCACGGTCACCAAATAGGTCAAACGATATGTTAAGTGTTTAGCAACAAATAACCCAAGAATGTGCTACTGTAGAATAACTCAATCATAACTGTAGGTCATAAATGATAAAGAAAACAATGAAGCATAAATAAACATTATGGGCATAATGATTTCCTTTTAACACTATGGGCATATTGATTTCCTTCTCATTATTAGACTCAGCATAAATAGGAAATAGAGAATGTGAATACCATAGGTCAGCAAAAACCATGGGTCAGCTAACTGACTAACTAACCAACATTGAGATTGAATTATTCAACACACCCCCTTAATCTCAACTTGCAGTACATATTCAGCAGTTTCTATGCCTAAGTGCTTTCTCTGATTGTCAAATGGAGATGTTCCCAGTGGATTAGTGAAGATGTAATCCAACTGCTCCTTAGAGCCACAAAATAGTAAGGAAATTTGTCCATCATTGACTAACTCACAAATGAAATGATAGCGAGTGTCAATGTGTTTCTTTTTTCTATGAAATACGTTATGTTTGGATAACTATTTTTAGTGTGTCCCATATATTTTAAAAGTATTCTTAGCCAAACTAGATGGCAAGTTGTTGTGGTGGATACTACATATTCTGCTTCTGTAGAAGACATGCTGACAATGGGTTATTTTTGAGATGCCTAAGAGATCAGGTTTGTAGCAAAATCGAAAGCATAACCATATGTTCTTTTCCTATCATCAATACTAGTTGCAAAATCATTATCAGTGTACTCATAGCTTTACGATAGTACTGTCTTGTGTAGGAGTGTACGAGAGTCCATATCCACGTGCATCTACAAAATATCTCAGAATTATGTTTCCAACTTTCTAGTGAGAGTCTTTGGGAATAAATATGGAAATAATACTGATGACATACATCAAATCAGGTCTAGTTGGAGTCAAACACATTAAACTGCCTACCATTTGTTTATAGAGTGTAGCATTTACTTCTGGTTCATCATTATTCTTGGTTAACTTGGCGCCAAGAGCAATGGGGGTTTCTGGTGGTTTACATTTATCCATTTTGAATCTCTGCAAAACATCAGTAGCATACTTATGCTAGCAAATAAAAATACCTTGAGCAGTTTGAGTAACTTCCATACCAAAGAAGTACTTCATCAGTCCTACATCAATCATTTCAAATTCTTTTTTCATAATTGTCCGTAAATATTCAAGCATCAAATTAATAGTGGAAATCGTGTCATCAACATAAAGACATACCGTCAACATTTTACCTTGCTCTGTTTTGACATACAGAGTGGGCTCATTGCTGCTTCTGCTGGAACCTTTGTTCATGAGGTAGGAGTCAATCCTACTGTACCAAGCTCGTGGAGCTTGTTTTAGACCATACAAGGCATTTTTAAGCTTAAACGCTTTGTGTTCATGACCTTTGACAGTATAACCAAGTGGCTGGTCTACATAAACTTCTTCTTCAAGAATACCATTAAGAAATGCCGATTTCACGTCCATTTGATACACAACCCATTGATTTTGTGTTGCAATGGCAAGTACAAATCGAATGGTATCCATCCTTACTATAGGAGAAAAGGTTTCATCATAATCTACACCATACTTCTATGCATATCCTTTGCAAACCAACCTTGCCTTGTGCTTTTCATGTTCTCCACTTGCATTCAGTTTGGTCTTATAGACTTGTTTGACTCTAATACTGGTTTTGTTTGCAGGGATGTCAACAAGATACCAAGTATTTTTTTTGTCTATTGCATCAATTTCTTCATTCATGGCTTTTACCCACTGTGCATCCTTCACTGGTTGACAGGAGAATAGAGCATACTGAAGTTTCTCAAGCTTTTGGTTTTCTGTTTTTATGGTGGAATCTCTGCTCATGTTTCTTCTTGCTCTTGTACTTCCAATCTTGGAAGTCTGATAGGGAGATATGGATGATCTTGACATTCTTCTTGTTGTATGTGTGAAGGATCACTCCATCATTTGTATTCAATGAATTTTACATCTCTGCTGACCACAACCTTTTTAGTGACAAGATTATAGATTTTGTATGCCTTGTGTTGTTCACTGTAAGTAGTGAAAATGCAGCGCTCACTCTTATTATCCAATTTTTTTTCTTAGCTCATCAGGTATATGTGCAAATGCAACACTACCAAATATCCTGAGATGTGTGACACTAGTCCTAGTGCCACTCCATGCTTCTTCAAGAATATTGTCCTCAATAGTCACCATGGGTGATTTGTTGAGAAAATAGACTAAGCATGCAACAACTTCATCCCAACAATAATCTTATAGCTTCTTGTGTGACATCATGCTATGAGCCATGTTCATGATGGTCTAGTTTTTTCATTCAGCAACTACAGTCTGCTGTGGAGTGTATCCGGTGGTGAACTGTCTATGGATTCCATGGTGCATGCAGAAGTCTAAAAACTCATGCGAATCATATTCACTCCACCATTTTACCTCAGCATTTTAATGAACATTCTAGATTGCTTCCGAGTGAGAGAATTGATCTCTTTGAACCAGTCAGAAGGTCTCTCATTTGTTTATGAGGGATTAAATCCATACTTTCTTGCTAAAATCATTAATAAAGGTTAGAAAATAAAAACTACCTCCTATGGATTGGTTTTGCATGGGTCCATAGAGGTTTCTATGAACTAACTCAAGATGTTTTTTGGCTCGAGATGTGGAAGTGGGGAAGTTTTCCCTTTGATGTTTACCAGTGATACAATCCTCATAGGTGTTGGATTGTTAATGAATAACTGGTAACCCTTTGACCATTGTTTGTTTGTGCAGAAGATTGAGACTCTTGAAGGGAAGATGACCAAATCTATAGTGGCATAACCAGGATTCATCTAGAATGGAAACTGTATAGGCTACAGAGTGTGGAAGGATGACACTAGTGAGACTCAAAGGAAATATTATATTCCTAGTCATTTCAACTTTGGCTATGACTCTCTTACTTGGGGGTTTGTCATAGATAGTAGAGTATGTATCATAAAACTGGATATCATACTAGTTCTGAAGTAATTGACCTACACTAATCAGATTTACATTCAAATGTGGTACATAGAACACATCATGAATAAATTTCTTTTCATTTTGCTTTGTAAGAACATGAAAAGTACCTTTTCCTTTAGCTGGAACTGTAAAGTAATCTCCTAGAACCTTGAGAGTTGATGAGAGTATTCTGAATGATGAGTGTTCATGAATGTGACTGGTTTTGTTCTCTATAACTGGATACCCTTGGCCTCTGCTTCCTCTACCTTGTCCTCATTTACCTCAACCTCTATTGAAGGAAGCTTGGGTGTTGAAAGAAATGGTGAGTGACTCTTACTCTTGATTGAGTCGAGCTTCATGAGATAGAAGAGATCGATTCAACTCTTCTAGGGTGAAGTGAGACAGATCTTTTTCCTCTTCTATGATAGTTACTACCATAGAAAGCTTCATGGTGAGACAACTAAGAATATTTTGACAACTAACTTTTGTTCTATAGGCTCACCGAAGCTTTGAAATTGGGTCACAATGCCCGAAACCCTAGTCATGGATTTATTGACACTTTCAGTTTCCTTCATTTTTAATCTTTCAAATTGAAGTTGTAGGGTTTGTAGTCTTACCATTTTCACCCTATATGTTCCTTTGTAGGTCGATGCAAGAAAATTACAAGCTTGATATGCATTGGTAGCTCCTGAGACCTGCAAGAAAATGGACTCCTCGATGCAACTTTGGATCAACCATGTCGCTGTGAGATCTTGGTCTCGACAAGCTTCAACAACACTCTTCTAGGCATTATTCATTGCACCGAGAGAATTTGTATCTGCTTCTTTGAACTCAGTTTCAACCATATCCCAACATTTGTTGAGGTGGTGAAATGTCTTCATCTTGATAGACCAAAACTCATAGTTGGACCTGGTCAAAATGGGTCAAGAGATTGGCTTCGATATGCTGGTACTAGCAATGCTTGGATGACTAAACAAAATATTTCCCCCTTTTTTTATTTAACAAAAAAAATCGAACACCTCTCCTTGAGCAATGACAAAGAGCAGTGAAGGGGCATAGTGTTGTAAATGAGTGTTGAACAACTACACATAAAGATATAGCTAGCAAGAGAGAACAGACTGCTTTCAAAACAGAAAAATAATGAAAACCAAAGAGAAGGAATGAATAATTCTGTAGTGATATGTGTAAAATATTACAATACATAATAGATATTCGGATTAGTAGAAATGAGGAAACATGCCATAGTGGTGGTATAAAGAGATCTTATGGAATACATCAGTTACAGAGTGAACTTACACCAAGGCTATCAGTCACAGAGGTAACTGATCATGCATGGGTATGCAACACCCCCTCTAAACACTACTATGAGGTAATAAAGAAAGGTCCTCAATAACTAAGGCCATAATAGGTCACCAAAAAAAAATGCAAATAATGAACACTAAAATAAAATGACAAAAGAGGGAAAACCTCATGGGAACACCCCCCCCCCCCTCAAGATACAATGTAGGAAAAGAAGAAAAGGACAACTCCTAGGAAACTATCTCCTTCACTCCAAGGCGATTGCGTAGAGAGTGGAACTTCGACGTAGTGAAGGTCTTGGTGAAGATATCAGCAGTCTATTCAGATGAAGGATAGAATTGCAAGTTGATGATCTGCTCGTGTACCAAATCTTTGATGTAGTGCATGTGGATCTCTATGTGCTTTGTCCATTGCCTCTATACTGTATCTCTATAGAAATTTAGAGTGCTTTGGTTGTCACACCACATGACAATACGAAGATGGAACTGGATGTCGAACTCAGTGATAAAATGTTGCAGCCATAAAACCCAAATGGTTATGTTGACTACCCCTCTATATTCAACCTCAGATCAATATAGAGCAATAGTAGCCTACTTCTTGCTCGACCAACAAATGGGCCCTTAACCTAGACTGAGTTAGTACCCGGATGTGGACTTGTGATCAATGCTATTTCCAGCCCAGTGAGAATTAGTGAATCCTATGAGATCCAATGCAAAATTTGGTGCGTAGTGAATCCCAAAGGTTATGGTACCCTGTGCATATCGAAGGATATGCTTGGTAGCCTTCCAATGTAGCTCATGCGGGTCCTACATGAACCGATAGATTGCCCCAACTACATACAAGAGGTATGGTATAGAGTGTCTAAGATACAATAAGCTCACCACGAGCTGTCTGTACAGAGTGCTGTCAACCAATGGCGTGTCCCTGCCATCCTCAAGTTTGAACCTAGACAGGAAAGGCGTTGGTGCATACTTGCAATCTGTCATATGAAATCAGTCTAGAAAATATCGAGCATACTTGGAATGAGATAGTTTGATGCCTAAGGCATCATTTATGATTTCAAGACCAAGGAATAAATATAATGGACCCATGTCCATCATCATAAAATTGTCATGCAGAATCCTCTTCACTGCAACAAGTGCTGAAGTCGAGCTGCCAGTGATCAACAAATCATACACATAAAACTAGTAGCAGAAGTGAGTCAGTTTTCCTAAGCATGTATACATTTAGACTTGAATTACACCATAGAAACTTTTGGGATAATAGGTAGGATTCCATGTTGGCATACCATGCTCTCGGGGCTTGCTTAAAGTCGTAGAGAGACTTCTTCATTATACAAACCAAGGATGAATCTTTTCTGAATCCTTGTGGTTGCTCCATGTATATCTCGTGAGAGAGATCACCATGAAGAAATGAATTGTTCACATCCATCTGATGGACTTCCCACCTCCTGGATGCAGCAATGCAAAGTTCCAATCGAATGGAATCCATATTTGCTACTGGACCAAAGATCTCATCATAGACTAACCCATGAACCTCTTGAAAACCTTTGGCAACTATCTTGGCTTTGTATCTGTTGATATGTCCATCTACTACCTTCTTGGTCATGTACACCCATCTGCATATGAAAATATTCCTATCTGAAGGAAGTGGCACTAGATCCCAAGTCTAGTTCTTGAGGAGAGAGTTGTACTCATCTTGCATAGCAGATTCCCAGAGGGGATTCCCTGTAGCCTCTGCATAGGCCAATTTTTTTGAAGATATAACCATGTAACAATGCATGGGAATCACTAGATTGGTAGTTGTGAGTGCATGAAAAGGTTCTTCAAACTGGGACTGTGTCCTCCTTTGATCCATTGGATCCCCCATGAGGTCACTTACATCCCGTAGGGTTGTCTATGCATATATCTCTCTTAAGATCCTTGTTCTCTCAGGGGAGAAAGGATGTGGATCAGCGTATTCATGCTAATATTCTCCATCAGATTCTGAACTCAAATCTGAATCATGATCTCAATGAGTGGACTCATCATCATGGATCTTTGGTGTAGGTAGAGGAACAAAAGTCTCTGCATGTGACTCCAATGAACCATGCAACAGGATTTCCTCAAAATGGACACTTCGATCAATAAAGAGCTTGTATGTTGAGGGATCAATCAACCTATAACCCTTCAAATCATTGAAATATCCCACAAATATGCATGTAGTTCTTTGAGGATCTAATGATTTCCTCTTTTCAGAGGGTATGCGGGTCCATGCACTTGATCCAAATATTCGGAAGTGGGTGAATTTTGATTTGCAACTGCTTCATGCCTCAAAAGGAGTCATTTCATTGATAGATCTATGAGGAGATCTATTCTATCTGTAGTTGGAGCAGTTAAGTTCCTTTACCCAAAGTCTAGAAGAAAGAGACCTTGCATGCAACATGCAAGAGTCCATCTCTTTGAGGGATCTGTTCTTTCGCTCAACCACTCTATTCTATTGTGGAGTGTATGGTATTATATGTTGCAATTGTATACCTACCTTTGAACATAGATGTTGAACATTCATGTTCACATATTCCTCCCCCATTGTCTGTGCGGAGGATTTTGATCTTTCTCACGGACTAATTCTCTTCAAGTGCTTAGAAGTCTTTGAGATGCTCAAAAAAATTGGATTTCTTCCTAAGAAAATACACCCAAGTATATTGTGAGAAATCATCAATAAATGTAAGCACATACCTTGCCTTGTTGATGTGTGGAAAGGGTCCCATCAGATCACTATGGATCAGCTCCAAGGGAGAGGAGGCCCTCTCAACCTTCCCTTCTTCAAACCTCCTTGACAAACTCCTTTGGAAAGATAAATGTTGGGAAAGCTAATGACCATTCCGTATAGAGTTGCTGCATGTATCTGAAATTAAGATCATGACCAAATATTTCGTGCCTTAACCTACTACTATCATTATCATACCTAAGTAATAAGGTTGAATCTAGTTCAATGAATTCAGAAAAGGTGTAAATCCTAGATCTGTGATTTACCTCACCAGTGGCAACATTAGAGTTGCTTTGTATGTCGAATATATTCATAGCATCAGGAGTGAATTCAACTCTCTTTTTGGTGCCATAATGTGTAATATGATAGACGGAGAGAAGATTCACTGATAGTTTTGGAACATGTAGCACATCCTCAAAGCTACCATGATTGAGTTCAATTCTGCCCTTGCCAGTGATCTCAACAAGAGAATCATCCCCCATAAGTATAGGAGGACCTTTGCATACATCCAATAAAGATAAGGCTTCATTGGTGTCAACCATATGGTGAGATGCCCTTGAATATACAATCCATGCATAGGGAGATGAATTAATGGCAATCAAAGCATGTCTAGAGTTACCTTTCTCGGGAGCATGATCTATAGGCTTCTTCTTGGCACCCTCTGGAATGTGATCCCCAAGATTGTGCTTCTAAAGTATCTGGACCATCTGATTTATCTGCTCTTCATGCATGAGGATTTTGGAAGGAATCCTCTTTGATAGTATGTGCATTTATCCTATTTCTTCCCTTTTTCACCTTTGGATCCAGAGGAATCATTGAAGGGTTTTGTGTTCCCTTTATTCTTTGGATTTCCATGTGCCTTTCCTTTGTCTTTGGATTTAGATCTTTATTTAGGGTTATGACTACAATCATGCACAACAAGAGCATGTGCCTTGTAGCCCTTTATTTTTCTCATACTAATGAGCTTGTCTTGTTCCTAAGACAAAGATTCAATAAAAGCATCAAGAGTGGGAATGGTCTAGTTCTTACCAGAGGTGAGCCTCACTGAATGAAACATGGAGACAAATACTGAGTATTTCAGTCCAAGCTTGAAGAGGGTGGATAGAACCATCTGTTTTTTCTCGTTATATTTATCAACCCCACAACCCTTGAGTTACAATAGAAAATCCTTGTTTCTTGTGAAGAAATCCTGGATATTGTCGAAGCTTCATGGATCCAAAGAGAGCTGCTCCACTTTGAGCATGTGGACTTTCATCTCATCTTGATTTCCAAAGAGTCATTTCATGGTGATCCAAACTTCATTCGGATTTTTGTAAGAAGAAATATGGAAAAGCAGCTAGGGGAGATGTTCATGTAGAGGGATCTATAAGCCTCATCCATCCGATTGAGGTATTAGGAATTTTCTATGGCTGTTGTAAGCTCAACCTCTATGGCCATAGAAATCCTATACAATCCTCTATTTCAAAGAAAGATCTATATCTTCTCTTCCCATGCAAAATAATTGTATGGTGTGAGAATAGCTTCCTTTGGAAACTCCATTCTTCCAATGATTTCAAACTTTTGTACCTACAAATAAAAATATTGATGCTCCTTTGTCCTAGTAGCAAAGCTATGATACCATGTAGATGAGTGTTGAACACCTGCATAGAAAGATCTAGCTAGCAAGAGAGAACACATACCTTGCAAAACAAAAATAATAATGAAAAACATAGAGAAGGAAGGAATAAATATGTACTGATGATATGTGTAATATAATACAATACATAATATATTATCTTGATTAGAAGAAATGAGGAAACATGCCATAGTGGTGGTCTAAAGAGGTCCAATGCATGCCGTTAGTTATAGAGTGAACTTACACCAAGAATGTCAATTAAAAAGGTAAGTGATCCTGCATGGTCTGCAATAGGTGCCAAGAAAAGTCCATAAGGTTCACCGGGATTTCCCAATTTGAGCAGAGCGGTGGCACTGTTGGCTGGCTAGCTCTACACAATAGGCGATGTCAAAGCATTTTCACTGTGTGAAAGATGTAGTGGCCCTTTTTGGTAATGTGGTTCCCCAATTCTAAAACCACCGTAGAGTTAAGTTGCCCTCGATTATCCAGTGAATAATTATTTACACCGAATTAGAAGGACAACTTACAATAGTATCTCAGCTTTGAATTTTTCAATCGGGGGATAATTAGTAACTTTCTCACTTTCTTTTTCCAAGTAATTATAGAACTACTTGAAACGCTCTTCAACCACTCGACAACAAAGAGAGTGTGGTGAATTTGAAGAGAAGTTGAAACACAGTGTTTATCTCGACAACCTTTCACCATTAGTCACAATACCAATTCTCAAGACAACACTTGGGCAATTTGGGGTGGTCGTTTGTGCAGATCGAACTTTTAATCAACGTTCATATCAACATCTAAATGTTTTACGGATCTTTGTTTCCAGACATGCTTCCTGGAAATTTCAAACAACTAATCAAGAATACTGGCTATGTATTCAAATACATGTTTTTGCCAGGATTCAGATTGTCAATCAGCCATTTTAACTGAGTTTGGTTTACACCACCTATTTTTGAATGTATGTTTTTTCCATTTTGTGAAAAGGCTTACCTAGACAAGCAAGGATCATGCCATAAGGTCTAATACCATGATAAAGAAAACAATGAAGTAGACATAAACACTATGGGCATATTGATTGTCTTCTCATTATTAGAATGAGCATAAATAGGAAATAGATAATAACAATAGTATGGGTGATCAATAAATACCATAGGTCATTTAACTAACTAACTAACCAATTAATAACATTACATTCTTTAATAAAAAACTAGAAATAACTTTAATTATCTTTACCACAATCTTGCAATGAATACCTTATAGAATGTAGAAAGAGTCCATGCTTTATTTTAAAAGTTTATTCTGGTAATGTGGCACATTATTAACTGAGATATGTTTATGTTTGCAGCTCAAATAGGTACTTCCAAATGGGTTTGTGTCATAAAAGGGAAGCACCATCTCTTGACACCAAAAAATTCTCTAATCTTAGAGTAGGGCAGACATTACAGAAGTGGAGAGGCAAGGTATTGATGAAAGAGGAAATGTAGCCTCTGTGGCCATAATAAATCTGAATCTATGTCGAAGGTGACACATGGGCGTTTTGATCTTAGAGGTAGTTCTAGAACCAGTAGTTCTGATAATGAAGTTAGATGCTCTGTCAACTAAAACGATGGACTCCCTCAAAATATTTTGTGATGCGACCACTAGGTTATCCTTCATTAATTCATGGAAATCCACATAGGGAGGTAAAACGATTTCCCTAAGCATGCTCTAAGAATCATTCCCTGAACACCAAGGTATGGTGCAGCGATAGCACCACTAAGGTCCCATGACAAAAGAATCGAAAAGTAAGTCAGAAAATTTTGATTCACAGATAAGTATAAAGTACATCAAAGATCTTTAGTTTAAAATTTAAATTCATAGGCAACAAACGTAATTATCCACTATCGGAAAAGTTAGCAACTAGGGTGGTTCATTCAAACCACATGTGCATGAACCCGGGGTTTTAATTATGGTGATAGATAGGGTTCGCACATGGATGGAGAAAGCATGCTTGAAGTGGGATTTTTTGTGCAATCATGACAACTTTGCAACTGACTCGGGTGCAACTCAAGCTCGGGTGATGCTGACCAACTGTACCAAAAACTGTAGAGTTTTATGATATTTGACAGATAGTTGTCAACGAATTGAAGGGAGATGATTCTCAGATAGTTCCAGGGTAATTTCTTTTCATTTAAAATTTATATTTTATTTGAATGGACCCCTCATCCATAAATTTGAAATCGTTTCTAATTGATATATTTCAATGTACACAGAGCTTTGCAACCCGCTAAAATTATGTACGTGAAAGGGTATATCAAGGGCCCATTACCTCAACAAATATGATTCATTAGTGACCTCCCTTTAAAAACAAAATTGGGTTTTTATTGTTCTTTGATATTTATTGAATCAAAAGTAATTAAAGTACATTGCTAAGCTACCTTATATTTTTGTCACAAAATACAATAATATAATATGATCAAACTAATAACATCAATCATAACGAAAAGTAATAATTTCAGAAGAAAAAAAATGTTTTTACGAGCAAGCTCTAGTTATATCCATGTACGAAGTCTAAAAACTTCTTTTATGCTATAATGTTAAGTTAAACTCACTACCCACAAGCAGTTCTTACCACTAGGTTTCTGTTGCATGAAACCCTTTGTAATCTAACAATATCATTTAATTCTTTGTGGTTTCCATCCCACATTACCACCGGGTTCCGTTGATATGCCTTTTTATTTTTCTCCAGAATAAACCCTATGTAATCTAACAATATCATTTGTCTATTTGAGGATCATCATTTGTCTATTTGTGATTGCCATCAATGAATAATCTCGTAGTTTTATTGTAATTAAAACCAGTTTTATTATAATTAAAACCATTGCATTCATGGACCGTAATCATCTATAGCTATAGTTACACTTTTTCTTCTCAACATATTTTTAATTTTCAAGCTAAACATAAATGATAATGCTTACATTAGTAAATCAAGTTGTAGGATATATGTATGTTGAATATTTGTTAAATTGCAGCTAAACATAAATGATAATGCTTACATTAGTAAATTAAGTTGTAGCATATATGTATGTTAAATATTTCTTAAATTTACTTAATAAGTGTAGATTATTTGTAGTTATGTGGTTGGCAAACTTTGTTAGTAAATTAAATTATTGCATGCTAATTATTTGTTAAATTACATGAAAGAAAAAAAAAACTCCTAATAAATTGTATTAGTTTTTCACCCAAGTGTTTAGTAAAAAAGATTTCGTGAAATAATTATCACCATACTTGAAGTAATTAAATATAAGTATTTATTTGAAGTACAATTATTAATAAATTGAGAATTCAAGGCATACCATGTTTGTCCATGTTCATATCCAAATTCAACATGTAATTAATCTTATTTGTTTGTGATTTAAAATATTTTCTAAACGTTCCCAAAGTTAATAACTTGGATGCTTTAAGATGCTTTCATAAACTTGCTTTAGCTTATTTTAAATTTGCAATATGCATTTTGAATCAATTTGTGACTCAAATATGATGGGAGTAATTATAATAATATTTAGTTTTGAAAAAGTAGAAATAACTATGTGTTATTCTCAAAAGGTTACTTTATGTAATATCTGGAATTTGGGACCTAACATTTATGATTATGATGTTATTTTGATGTTTTATTTTAATATATTGGGTCGAAGACCCCACTGCATATAAACATGATGATTTGTTTTATATATTGGGCATAAGCCAATAATTGATGATATATATATATATGCTTGTTTGTATTGGGTGTGGACCCTGAAGCAAATGACTGATGAGATGTTTTGTGTTGAGAGAGGAGTTCTAAAGCACATGAGTAATTAATGTTTTGTGTTGAGTGACAAGGTTTGGAGCACATGAGTATTATATTTGTGTTGAGTGTGAAGCTCTGTAACACATGAAAAGATAATATGGAAGTGTTGGGCATAAGCCCTGGAGCCTTCGATGTTGATGTTGAGCATAAGCTCCGGAACATCGGATCCTTACCCATTGTATCCCTAGGTGTATCGTACAAGTACATCCTAGCATTAGTGTTTAGCGAAGAGCTATGGAATAGCACTAAGTTTGTAACTCCCTATTTTTAGCATTGAGTATGGGATCTCGTAAGTGTTAGGGGTTACTAAAAAGAATTAATGATTCTCGAGTGAAAACGGCTCG
Source organism: Pseudotsuga menziesii (assembly GCA_001517045.1). Lineage (NCBI taxonomy): Eukaryota > Viridiplantae > Streptophyta > Pinopsida > Pinales > Pinaceae > Pseudotsuga > Pseudotsuga menziesii. Next base: position 201,742 of record LPNX010258779.1, read on the forward strand.
AGAAAAATATTGATCTCATCAAAGTTATTTATAACTGATTAAATGAAATTTCAAATTTATGTATTCTCATCAAGTACTAAAGAACTACCATGTTATACGAGAGAATCCAACATGCAAGGAAGTTTAGAGTTGCCTAGCCTAGTAGACCTAACCATCTACCAGATGACCTTAATGAAGAAAGTGTTGTAAGTCTAAGGATCACAATATGTGATGCCCCAAGACAAATGTTAACAAATGTTATATTATTATGAATTTTATACATGTTATGTATAAATATTAAATATAGTAATAATATTAATAATATGAGATAGAAGGAAAATTTCCATCTATTACTATTATTACTGAGATAAAAATAAAATAGTATAATACCTATAAATGTCAAATTAGGAACTAGCTAAAATTTCCTAAGTTAAAATATTAAAAGTACTAAATTAAATAAAAAGGGTTGAATCAAGAAATAAAGCATTTCTTGATTTAACTATCCCTTTGACTGAAAAGTTTGTCTATAAAGTCTCAAGCCAAGGAAAGGCTTGGGGTCCTAGTCTATCTTTTGGAGTCATTATTCTACCTGTTGGTTTCTCAAGTGAATTCTTGGAGAACATTTTTCTGAAGGGAAAAAGGAGAACTGATCCAAACCTGATATACCAGCTAGGAAACCTTACCTTAGGATCTTTAAGCTACTTGCATGTTGGAACCAACTTGGGGGGATCTGTATTGAAACCAAAAACGGTTTTGGTTCATGGTTGGGTGGAGCGTGGTAGTTCCCAAGTGATTCAGTTATCTAATACAAAGGACAGAGTCTACTTATATATTGTTAATACTGGTTGTTTGAGTGTGAAGGTTTCAGTCATTAAATGAGCTTCAATTTATAGGTATGAATCCCTAAACTGCCTATCCCATTTTCTAGAGTAAATGTTGGCTCAGTTAGGCAAAGGTTTACATTATTTTCTCTAACCTTATGTGTTTGTTTTCTATTTTAATTTTCTAGGGTTTAAGTTGTTAATTATAATCCTAGGCTATAATTTATTTCCTTTGCTAGATTCATCCAGGGTTTATTCATTTAGTTTACTTCTGCAATTTTAAATCTTGTATAAATATTTATCAAGGGTTTTGCACCTTTGTTTTACTTCTATAGTATTTTTACTGTTTAAACTGTGTTTCCTACAAACTAGGTTTTATTTCAGATATTTTACCTAGTTGCTCTTTGTCCTATATAGTCTATTGACAAATTTCATTTGTCGGCAAAGCCATGTTCAAAGAATTACTAGTTGAGATCTATGTTTCAATTTAAAACCTAGATTTAATTTAGTATCATCTAATTTTAATAACAAGAAACTAACTAGTATACTATTAGTATATATATACAGACACACATACTAAGAGCTATGAAATAGAATTATAAATGTAATCTACTAGTATAATAATTACATCTAAGCACAACTTATAATAAACCCATACTAAATCTAAGATAAATACCAACGAAGACCTTGCATGGTGTGCATAATTAAACTTACGCTAAATACCAAATATTTTCCATTAAAATAAACATTACCATAATCAAATAAATAGAGAAAGCATCGATACCATTCATTGGTCTACGATCTAGTCCCATTTAATACTACTCACAGCCATCATTTAACAAATAATCAAAGTACCATTACAATAAGTAAATTAATAACCAAGCCATTGCACCAAGGTTGTAGGAACGAATCATGTAGATAACATTTTTCCATTTCGTATAAATAAAAGAAATAACGGTGCTCAACCATAATAAATTTGACACACAGTAATCCTTTTAATAAACCCCATCTTAATACAACGACCAAGATCGAATCATGTAGAGTTATTTACAAGACCACATTGTGCTATGTTCACACGTAGGTCATATTCAATAACCAAATAATTACGCATAGGTCGTAAGACCCTCAAATATTAAGTACGCTATATTTCCATTGCCTCTGTCTTCATTACTAAAATAATTAACAACTCTACCTATTAAGATATTTAGACACTTAGGAGTTAGTTAAGATCAACTTGTGTAATATATCCGCAGGTAAATGTGTGTTTTTTTAGTATGCATTAGTATGCATTTGTAAATATTCTAATTCGACGGTCACGATATGTTCTAGACATAGAGTGATCTGATGGTTCAACTTCTCTTAGATCACACCTACCATTGATCCATGGCTTAACACCTAATTGGTCTATGATATCTATTTAAAGAGCATAGAGGGTCCTTGTCTAGTTGATCAATTATGAGAAGCTCCTGTAACTTTCTTTCTTTTGCATTATAAATTGCTCCAAGTAGCTATTTGGCTGGGGCCATGGAATGTTTCCCTCTCGAGGGTTTTAACCACGTGACAAACATCAATGTGTTGATCTGTGATCTATTTTTGTGAAGCGTTTTGTCAAGGTGTTCGGTATTTTGGGATTAACATGTGTACCCAAACATGGTATCAGAGCGTTTATGAAGAGCTGCTTTCGGTTTTGATCAAGATTTGGAACCGGTGTTGTTGAAACTTTGAAATGGTTTTCTGTTCTAGATTCTCTATGCATTTGTGGCCTATGGGAGCTGTTCCATTGTGTATGAAGCGTGGTTTCCATTGGGAAATAGTTTTCGTTTCACCTAAAATCGTTTTCGTTTGTTCTAGAAACACCCATTTCGTTAAATCTAAAGGTATAATGTTACAATGACGGATGTGTTTTTTTTAAATCTCTCATATATTATCAGTTTTATTATTATATATTTACTGTTTTAGTCTTGGACTGTTGCCTTCCCTGGCTGCGTATGCTTTTTTCCGTGCACCTTGCGTGATCGCGGCGAATCAGAAACAGTAAGGAAAAGTTTTTTTTCTTGTCTTCTCGACTACGTGTGTTGTTTGCCGTGCACCTTGTGGGATCACGACAAATCAGAAACAGAGAGAAAATATGAAAATGTAAACTTTCCGTGTAAGCTAACTAAGATCTAAGCCTCCTTCCTCTTTCCATTCTTTTACGTACCTTTTAAACTTAGCTCACTTCGTCCAAAGTTGCTTTATTCCGTAATAAGTCTTGAGTTCAAGTCTTATTAAGCTACTTTTTAGTGCATGCAATTTCTATTTTCAAGTTACTTTATTGTAAAAGTGCATCTCACATAAATAAAATAAAATAAAAAGTGAGTCACTTAAGTCTTTTAATTTATTGCCGCACTATTTAAAAGTAACATTATTGTAAAAGTGAACATCACTTATTCTATAAAAGTGATTCACTTAAAAGCAACTTTATTGTAAAGTGATTTTCAAAGGTTGATTTTTAGAAGAGGGGGGTTCTTTTTTTATGTTGGTCAAGTTAATATCTATCACGTCACTATTGGGGACATCTTCAACATTTGCTTTGATCAAGCATAACTTCATAATCCAGGATTAGTTTTCAGTTCCGTTTTTTTTTTAATCCGCATATTTTTTTGAGCTCTTTGCATCTATATAGTTAGTTTTTGTTCTTTCAGCCATTAATTTATAGTATGGCCACCCCTTGTGATATTATACTTACAAGTTCTAACTATTTCTCATGGAAATCTCATATGGAGGATGTTCTGTGAAGTAGGGGACTTTTCAGGATAACCTTAGGGAAAGAAACATAACCCATTGATGATTATAAGAAAATTAAATGGGAAAATAGATGTGATGAAGATTATGGATTGATTGGGATGTCAATCTCTATTGATTTGCGATTCCACTTATCTCAAATCGATGAACCTGATATAGGTTAGGAAAAGTTGGAATCTGTGTTTGGTAAACACAATGAAATTTGGGGTCATCAACTTGAGAATGAGTTGATTTCCTTGAATCCAAATGATTTTTCATGCATTCAAGACTATTTATCTAAGTATAAAACTCTTAGACTCTTATGTCCAAAATGCAAGATTAAGAAAGAAGACAAACAATGTATTTATCATATTGTTTCCAAACTTGGACCTGCATATTCTATTTTTGTATCTACATTCTACTCCATGAAATAATCCTTGACTACAACTAGCTATCACGAGCCTAGTCTTGAATCCTTTTGTGATTCCTTAATTAGAGAGCACGATAAGCTCATTCATCTTGGAATAATTAACAATGCAGATACATCTGTGAAAGCTTTGTTGTCCCAACAGAAAGAAAAGTCCAAGCCTCCCAAAAAACAGAATTTTTGCAATAATAATCCAAACAATAAGGGTCCCAAACCCTCTCAGTCAGCTCCTTCTGTAAAAAATGACAAAGGATCCAAGTCAAAAGGAAAGAAGACCGAGCATCATTGCAATTTTTGTGAGAAAGATAATCATGATGAATCTAAGTGTTTCAAGAAGATGGAAGCCTTGGAAGCAGCGATGAAGAAGCACCACATTAGCCTAGATTCGTCTTCAGAATCTAACTCTCATGGACATGCACTTTGTGCTTCTGGATACTCTTATACTGCATCTTTTTCTTCTACTTCAAATGAATGGCTCATTGATTACAAAGCATCTTATCATAGGGCTAAGGATCAAGCCATGTTTTCTACTATGCATGAATGTAACACCAAACAAATATTTGTTGGTGATGATAGATATCTAAGTGTTGTAGGATCTGGAACAATTCCAGTAGAAAATGGTCATTTCAGTGATGTATTATGTGTTCCAAAAATTTCCTGCAATTTGTTATCAGTCTATCAAATTACTCATTCAGGTGAAGGTAAAACTGTGATGTTTACACCTCACCAAGTTGTAATCAAGGATTTTAAAAATCCTCAAAATGTCATTGCTACTAGAAATGTTGATGATATTACCAGGTTGTACAAATTTAACAACTTTGGGTCATCACCTTTTCCTTCAGTTTTTGTTGTTCATAGTGATAACTTGAGCAAACTTTGGCATGAGCGATTTGGTCACTTAAATTATCGCTCATTGCAACAACTATGTAAAGATAATATGGTGACTGGTATTCCACTGGTATCTTGCAAGGATGGTGTTTGTTCTAGTTGTGTACTCGAAAAACATCACCGGGATAGTTTTGATAAACGTACCTCTTGGCATGCCTCAGTTCCCTTGGAGCTTGTGAATAGTGACTTGTGTGGCCCTCTTCCATCTGCTTCCTTTTCTGGTTTCAAATAATTCTTAACTTTAATTAATGACTAATCCAGACGCACTTGGGTTTACTTCCTAAAACTTAAGAGTGAAGTATTTAACATGTTCTTAGCTTACAAGGCCCTTGTTGAAAAACAATTTAGTCATCAAATTATTAAGTTAAGATTTGACAATGGAGGAGAATATGTTAACAACAAGTTCACTACTTTCTGCACTGAACAAGGAATCCAACAACAACACACTGTTCCATATACACCACAAAAAAATGGTGTAGCTGAATGGAAAAACCGCACTTTAAAATAAATGGCTAATTGTATGATCCAATATAAGGGACTAAGTCTTCAATATTGGGTTGAGGCCATAAATTATGCAAATTACATAGTTAATCACACACCCACTAAAGTTTTACAAGGTATAACACTCGAACAAGCATGGAGTAAAATTAAACCAGATGTAAGTCACTTCTGTGTGTTTGGTTATGAAGCATGGGCTCACATTCTGGATGAAAAACGGAAAGCATTACAGCCTAAAAGTGAAAAGTGCATATATGTTGGATATTTTGAAGATGCAAAAGGTTATAAACTTATTCAGCCACATTCTCATGATATAATCATTAGAAAAGATGTTAAATTTGATGAAAATATCTTGGTCTGCGAGCCTAACTTGGCGGGTGTGCCATCTTTGGCCTACGAGCCTGATTCGATGATTGTGCCTTCTTCTTCTTCCAACTTCCTTGATCGGTTTCCAACTCTAGTTTCTGATGATGACAGTGAGGATGAAAATCCACCTCCATCTACTCATGTTCCTCCAATTTCACCAGCAACAATGCCTCCTCGATGGGTCTGTTCAACATGTGAAGCAGCTGGTGATCTTACCGGTGATCCTAGAGATCAACGTCGAACACGTTCTCAGTTTCAGCGAGCCTCTTCTCTTTTTTCTCAAGTTTCTGAGAATCATGATCCATAAAATTTTGAGGAAGGTTTAGGAAATCCATATTGGGATGCAGCTAAATATGAAGAATATTGTTCCTTAATAGCGAACGATACTTGGGATCTTGTTCCTCTTCCAAAAGGAAGAAAACTTTTCAGATGTAAATGGATCTACAGAACTAAGCATGCATTAGATGGAAGTGTTGAAAGACTTAAGGCAAGGTTAGTTGCCAAAGGTTTTTCCCAAGTTGAATAGATTGACTAAAACGAAACCTTTGCCCCTTTAGCAAAAATGAACTCCATCTGCCTTGTTCTTTCCCTTGTAGCCTTACATAACTTGGAAGTCCATCAAATGGATGTTAAGTCTACATTTTTACATGGTGATTTACATGAAGAAATTTACGTGGAACACCCTCCTTGATATGTTTAGGATAACTCTATCCTTGTCTGGCTCCTTAAGAAATCCTTATATGGCCTTAAGCAAGCTCCTAGAGCTTGGTGTGCCAAAATGGATAGCTTTCTCCTTGACACTAGTTTTTTTAGATGCCATTCTGACCCCAATGTCTATACCAAGAAAGTGGGAAACCATCTCATCATACTTGTTCTTTATGTTGATTATCTTATCCTTACTGGTAGTGACCCTAAACTTATAACCCATGTGAAATCCAATCTTAAGCAAAATTTTGAAATCCAGACTTAAGACATTTGCATTATTTTCTTGGTCTCCAAGTCTTTCAAACCAAAGAAGGAATATTTATTTCCCAGTCTAAGTATGCTTGTGACCTACTTTGTCGCTTTCACATAGAAGATTGTAAACCAGCCCCTTCTCCCTTCCAGTCTGGAGTCAAACTTTCTGCCACTTGTTCTTCCCCTAAAGTAGATGCCACCTTCTATCGTCAACTTGTTGGTAGCCTTTTATACTTGAATCATTCCCGTCCTAACCTTTCCTTTGACGTTGGTCGTGTTTCCCATTATATGCAAATTCGATCTATGTTCGGAGTTCAAGAATGTGTCCTTAATGGGGGATAGGCTCTATTGCCTCCTTCCTTCTCCTAATAGTGTCACTTTTGTAAATCCTCTAGTCCTATCCCAGGTTGTTCTTAAGGGGGGATGTTACGATATTTAGACACTTAGGATTTAGTTAAGATCAACTTGTGTAATATATCTATTTGGTAAAAGTGTGTTTCGTTAGTATGCCTTAGTATGCATTTGTAAATATTCTAATCCAACTGTCACGATATGTTCTAGACATAGAGTGATCCGACGATTCAACTTCTCTTAGATCATACCTACCATTGATCCATGGATTGACACCCGATTGGTCTATGATCTCTATTTAAAGAGCATAGAGGGTCCTTGGCTAGTTGATTGATTATGAGAAGCTAATGTAACTTTCATTATTTTGCATAATAAATTGCTCCAAGTAGCTATTTAGCTGGGGCCATGGATTGTTTCCCTCTTGATGGTTTTAACCACATGACAAACATCGGTGTGTTGATCTGTGATCTATTTGTCTGAAGCAGTTCCTCAAGATGTTTGATATTTTGCAAGTACCCTGTGTACCCGAACACTACCAAATGAAACCCTAAATCCCAACTATAAGTTTAAATACTTTCCACTATCGCAGCCACGATGGAGAGTACCTGCACCATGTAAGGCGTGGTCCTAAATCCATCTCGCTGACAGGGTAGTCATCATTATTACAATTAAAATCAACGAAGGAAAATGCCACATAAATAATAACCTAGGATTGAAACACGACATTATAATAAACCCAACGCTTATAACAAATGAAAATACACACAGTTTATTTTTTAATAACCATTACAATCATAAACGCAACATGGATTCACATCCCATGGTTTTATTACATTAGCATAATTTAAACAGTCAACTACCTACAACCTTGCGTCGTTGCAAGAAATCATGCTCCAATGGTTAGTTTACATCTTCAACAGTAAACAAAATTATACACAGAGCCTGCCAAGGCACTAACTTTCTCTCCACGGCCAAAGATCATAATAATTATAAAAACCCAGGTCTTTATGAGCTCAGGCCCGAAGGATTTTGAAACCCCACTTTAAAACCCAAGTCTATTACTGCACAAAATCAGAGTTCTTCCCGACATAAGAAAACCCCCAACCACGATGAAATAAAACTCAGTCTCAACAATGAAGCCAAGAGGCGACAAGTGAAAGCTTATTAGCAAGCTTACCATAAGGTATGTCTTTCCCAGGGTTTGTTTCCAAAGCTACTGACTAGGTCCCTCTTCTCCAACCCTATCAACTGCAACCACAACACGACAATGGAAATGAGAAGTATGATATCCATAGTAAGCAACAAACCAAAAACAATGCTTTGGAACCAAATGACACATACCTTCCTTATCTCGGAATTCACCTTCACACACTATGCAGAGCCGAGAGAAAGCAAAAAACAAAACAAAATGACCAAGCCCATCATGGAGCCAAACCCTATGTTCAGCTGCCACATTCTCCAAAATGCATTAATGGTGCCAGACTGTTGCCTACTATCAACTCTAAAACCCACTTCTCTGTAGTTTATAATCGACTCAATATCGTTTTCCACCTTTTCCATTGCAAAGTTATTAAACCCCATAAACCATGTTATAATTTCGCCACCCCAAAGTCTATGCAATGTATAAGTATCATGTATATCGCTTAACCATAGTCTCTAAGCATTAAAACCTTTGTTTATCAATTTCCTTAGGCTATAAGCTAAGGACCATGGCATATGAAATATGCCATGGTAATATTGTTTTTATAAAATCAATAATTGGTTTTTAACTTAGGTTATAAACCTTCCAAGAATAATAAAATATATGTTAATACTTTTAATGAAATAAATATGTGATAAATACGTTAGGATATGAACACTGCTAAGTATTACATAATGGAATAAGAGTCACTTAAAAACAAATCGAGGTCATATAAGTACTAGGTATGATAGGGACCTTGTATCTCACACAAGGACTATAAGCAATGATAATACTAATGACTACCTGTTTTTAGCCGCAAGTACGACTAGTCCTAAACAAACATCCAAGTACTCCGCAACAACTTTTCGTCACTGCGTATAATATGAACATAAGAGGAAGAAGAGCCTTAGTTCAAACTGAACTAAGTAAGCCTGCTAGACAAGTAGAAACTTTACCTCTTAGGAAATAACATGGGAGAACTAATCCCGTAACTCAGCTCACTTTGGTTCCAAGAACATAGTTAAGTTAGAACCATGTAATTAATAATTAAACCCATGCCGAAAGTAAAGAAGTACATAATCAAAGAACTACACATACACAACAATGTATAAACATAAGAATAGCTTAGTAATCAACATTACGACACCATAATGTAAAAACACAGTAATAATCATAATTGAAAGTAAGAAGGTAAAATGTAAGAACAACTTACGATAAAAAAAGTGGTGCACTTAGGGTACATTATATTCTGCAAGTTCAATAATGTCCAACATAGGTAGTTTTTACTAGCCTAATAATTTATTTATTTTTCAATTTTTGGGGGACATTACAAGTGGTATCAGAGCCCATTTTCAACACTATGATACCAATGGGTGCACCAAAAATTCGTTGCAAAGAAAATAAAGTATGTTTTAAATTTTAATGTTAACTAACAGAAATTTTTCTTGTGATTTAAAAATTTGCAATCTACAGGAAATTTTTACAGAACTCTTCAGATCATGAACATTGAGGAGGACAACAACTGACAAGGAAAGATGAACACCCCCACCCCAGAAGTAGAACTGGTGGTGGAACTTAATTCTGATATTTTGAAGACCATACACAGTCTTCAAACAGAATTGCAAAGTTTAAGTGAAGATACTGTGAATGAGAGAAAGGAACAACAAGCTATTAATGAAGCATTACTGAGAAATATGACGGGAGGAAGCCCGCAAGGAAAACCTACTCAGTCCACAAATAGATCCAAAAGAGAACTTTACCATAAATCGGCTAGCAGCCCAAGAGAAGAAGAAAAAGAGGAACGCACCCCTGAATCACCCAAAGGAGATCATCACAATCTTTCCAGTGACGACTCTCTTTCTCGACATAGAAATAAACAAAGAAGCGATGATAGTATTTAGGGGGGGTTTAGAAAAATAAAAAGCTCGACCTATGAAGGTGAAGTAAACAATGGGGAGAAAGCTGAAGAGTGGCTGCTAGGCATGAACAAATATTTTCGAGTTCATAACTACTCAAGCGAGATGAAGGCTCAGCTTGCCATCTATAACTTAAATGGAAAAGCAATAAGATGGTGGAGAGATTTGAAACACACCAAGAAAGATGATCTAAGGGACATACGTTGAAGTAACTTTCACAAAATCTTTCAAGAAAAATATATGTTGGAAAGATTCTTCAACAGAAAAGTAAAAGAGTTTCATGAACTACGTATGAGATCCATGACCATGGATGGTTTTATTAAGATATTTTTAGATTTGTTACATTATGTACCATACATGAAGGACGAAAATGTAAAAATTCAGCAGTTTTTAGGATGTCTTCCTCCCAATTATTGGGAAAGGATTGAGTTCAACATGCCTAAAAACTTGGACACCACATCGCACAAAGCTAGGCTTTGTTATGAGCATGGACAGCTAAGGCAAGAGAATATGAACCAAAAAAGAGACAAGTCTAAGAAATTTTCTGATAACCACAAACCTGGGTTTAACCCACAACTATATAGAAATCATATTAACAGTTTTTCAGCAAACAAGAACTTCAACAAATCTTATACAAAGCCACATGTACCATCTCCTAATGTTAGAAATTTAGTATCAAGTGGAGCCAATGCTACCTCACTACAGATCAAGTGTTGGAAATGCAGTGGGCCTCACTATGCCCAAGATTGTAAGAACAAGACCAGTGGGGTATTGCACAACTTACAAGAAGAACCGACTGTAGAAGCCATAGCTGGAACACCGGGGATTTGTGTATAGAAGGTAAGATCATCATGCTACAATGGTTGAGATAGAAGGTAAGATATTTGACACTTCTTTGTCAATACTTATTGATCCCAGTGCTTACCGAAGCTATGTTTCTCCTAAAATTGTTGATGTATAAAAACTAGGAAAAATAAAGCATGATAAACCTTGGCTAGTACAGTTTGCCACAGGTATGAAACATAAAGTTTCAGAAATAGTTAAAAAATGTGAAGTAAACATGAATGGATTTCATACGAAAGTGAACCTAAATATCCAACCCTTATGATCATATGATATACTTATCAGTATGGACTAGTTGGAACAACACCATGTCATGCTCGATTGCTTACACAAGTCAATCTTGTGTACAGATAGCCAAGGAAACCAAGTGAAGGTTTAAGGCATTCCAAATAATTTTTTTGTAAGGCAAATATCTACCTTACAAGCGAGGAAATGCATTAGGAAAGGCTGCAAGTTGTTTGAATTAAACATCTGAGACATAGAGTCTGAGAGAGAACAAAAAATAGAGAAATTTCTCGTCCTTGTAGATTTCAAGGATGTGTTTCCTGAGGAAATCTTGGGATTACCTTCGAAACGAGATCTAGAATTTTCCATAGAATTTACACCATGATCAATTCCAACTTCCAAAGCCCCTTTCCGCGTGAGGGTGCCAGAATTGGTAGAACTCAAATTGAAGTTGTAGGAGTTGATATAGAAAGGGTATATCTTACCCAGTGTCTCCCCTTGGGGAGCACCGATACTGTTCGTAAAGAAGAATGATGGTACAATGCGGATGTGCATCGATTACTGTCAGAGCGAAGAGCTTTGGAATAGCACTAAGTTTGTAACTCTTTGGTTTTAGCATTGAGTATAGGCTTTCGTAAGTGATAGGGGTTACTGAAAAAAATTAATGATTCCTGAGTGAAAATGGCCCAAGAAAAATATTGATCTCATCCAATTTATTTATAAGTGATTAAATATAATTTTGAATTTGTGTATTCTCATCAAGTACTGAAGAACTACCATGTTATATGAGAGAATCGAACATGAAAGGATGTTTAGAGTTGCCTAGCCTAGTAGACCTAACCATCTACCAGATGACCTTAATGAAGAAAGTGTTGTAAGTCTAAGGATCACAATATGTGATGCCCCAAGACAAATGTTAACAAATGTTATATTATTATGAATTTTATACATGTTATGTATAAATATTAAATATAGTAATAATATTAATAATATGAGAAAGAAGGAAAAGTTCCATCTATTACTATTATTACTGAGATAAAAATAAAATACTATAATACCTATAAAGATCAAATTAGGAACTAGCTATGAGTTGCTAAGTTAAAATATTAAAAGTACTAAATTAAATAAAAATCATTAAATCAAGAAATAAAGCATTTCTTGATTTAACTTCCCCTTTGACTGAAAAGTTTGTCTATAAAAAATCAAGCCAAGGAAAGGCTTGGGGTCCCGATCTATCTTTTGGAGTCATTATTCTACCTGTTGATTTCTCAAGTGAACTCTTGGAGAACATTTTCCTGAAGGGAGAAAGGAGAACTGATCCAGACCTGATATACCAGCTAGAAAAGCTTACCTTAGAAGCTCTAAGCTACTTGCATATTGGAACCAACTTGGGGGGTTCCAGATTGAAATCAAAAATGATTTCGGGTCATGGTTGGGTGGAACTTGGTAGTTCCTAAGTGATTCGGTTATCTAATACAGAGGACAGAGTTTGCTTATGAATTGTTAATATTGGTTTATTGAGTGTGCAGGTTTCAACCATTAAAGGAGCTTCAATTTATAGGTATGAAGCTCTAAACTGCCTATCCCATTTTCTAGAGTAAATGTTGGCTCAGTTAGGAAAAGGTTTACATTATTTTCTCTAACCCTATGTGTTTGTTTTCTGTTTATATCTTCTAGGGTTTACGTTTTTAATTATAATCCTAGGCTGTAATTTATTTCCTTTGCTAGATTCATCCAGGGTTTATTCATTTAGTTTACTTCTGCAATTTAATTCTTGTATAAATATTTATCAAGGGTTTTGCACCTTGGTTTTAGTTCTATATTACTTTTATTGTTTAAAATATGTTTCCTACAAACTAGGCTTTATTTCACATCTTTTACCTAGTTGCTAATTGACCTATATACTCTACTGATAGACTTCATTTGTCAGTAGAGCCATGTTCAAATAATTACTAGTCGATATCTATGTTTCAATTTAAAATCTAGATTTAATTTAGTATCATCTAATTTTAATAACAAGAAACTAACTAGTATACTATTAGTATATAATCAGTATACTATATATATATATATATATATATATATATGCACACTAAGAGCTATGAAATAGAATTATAAATCTAATCTACTAGTATAATAATTACATCTAAGCACAACTTATAATAAACCCATACTAAATCTAAGATAAGAACCAGCAAAGACCTTTCAAGGTTTGCATAATTAAACTTACGCTAAATAACAAATATTTTCCATTAAAATAAACATTATCGTAATCATATATACAAAGCAAGTATTGATACCATTCATTGGTCTATGATCTAGTCCCATCTAATATTACTCACAACCATCATTTAACAAATAACCAAAGTAGCATTACAATAATTAAATTAATACCCAAGCCATTGCACCAAGGTCACAGGAACGAATCATGTATACAACCTTTTTCCAATTCATATAAATAAAAGAAAACACGGTGCTCAACCATAATAACTTTTACACGCAATAATCCTTTTAATAAACCCCATCTCAATACAATGACAAAGATCGAATCCTGTAGAGTTATTTACAAGACCACACTGTGCTATGTTCACACGTAGGTCATATTCAATAACCAAATAATTACACATAGGTCATAAGACCCTCAAATATCAAGTACACTGTATTTCCATGGCCTCTGCCTTCGTTACTAAAATAATTAACAGCTCTACCAAATGAAACCCCATTACGAAATAACTCAAAAAATCATAATACATATGCATTTATACTTTATAAACCCCAACTGTAAGTTTAAATCCTTTCCACTATCGCAAGCACGATGGAGAGTACCTGCGCCATGGAAGGCGTGGTCCTAAATCCATCTCGTTGACAGCGTAGTCATCATTATAACCATTAAAATCAACAAAGGAAAATGCCACATAAATAATAACCCAGGATTGAAATGAGACATTATAATAAACCCAATGCTTATAACAACTGAAAATACACATAGTCCAGTTTTTAATAACCATTGGAATCATTAATGCAAAATAAATTCACATCCCATGGTTTTATTACATTAACATAATTCAAACATTCAACTACCTACGACCTTGCACCATTGCAAGAAATCATGCTCCCATGGCCAGTTTACATCTTCAACAACAAACAAAATTATACACAGAGCTTGCCAAGGCACTAACTTTCTCTCCACGGCCAAGGATCATAATAATTAGAAAAACCTAGGTCTTTATAAGCTCATGCCCGAAGGCTTTCGAAACCCCACTTTAAAACCCAAGTCTATCACTGCACAAAATCAGATTTCTTCCTGACACAAGAAAACCCCCAACCACGACGAAATAAAAATCAGTCTCAACAATGAAGCCGAGAGGCGACAAGGGAAAGCTTGTTAGTAGGCTTACAGTAAGGTATGGCTTTGCTAGGGTCTGTTTGCAAATCTACTGACCAGGTCCCTCTTCTCCACCCCTATGACCTGCAACCACAACACAACAACGAAAATGAGAAGTAAGATATCCATAGTAAGAAACAAACAAAAAACAATGTTGTGAAACAAAACAACACATACATTAATTATCCTGGAATTCGCCTTCGCACACTATGTAGAGCCGAGAGCAAACAACAAACATAACGAAATGACCAAGCCCATTATGGAGTCAAACCCTATGTTGGGCTGCCACATTCTCCAAAATGCATTAATGGCGACAGACTGTTGCCCACTATCAACTCTAAAACCCACTTCTCTATAGTTTGTAATCGACTCAATATCGTTTTCCACCTTTTCCATTGCAAAGTTATTAAATCCCATAAACCATGTTATAATTTTGCCACCCCAAAGTCTATTCCATGTATAAGTATCATGTATATCACTTAACCATAGTATCTAAGCCTTAAAACCTTTGTTTATCGATTTCCTTAGGCTGTAAACTAAGGACCATGGCATATGAAATATGCCATGGTAATGTTGTTTTTATAAAATCAAGAATTGGTCTTTAACTTAGGTTATAAACCTTCCAAGAATAATAAAATATATGTTAATACTTTTAAAGAAATAAAGATGTGATAAATATGTTAGGATATGAACACTGATAAGTATTACATAATGAAATAAGAGTCACTTAAGAACAAATCAGGTTCATATAAGTAGTATAAGGAATGATAATACTAACCAATATCTACTTTTAGCTGCAAGTACAACTAGGGCCTAAACAAACATCCAAGTACTCTGCAACAAGTTTTCGTCACTGCATATAATATGAACATAAGAGGAATAAGAGCGTTAGTTAAAACTGAACTAAGTAATCCCTCTAGACAAGTAGAAACTTTACCTCTCAAGAAATAACATGGGAGAACTAATCTAGCGATTCCACCCACTTTGGTTCCAAGAACATAGTTAAGTTAGAACCATGTAAATAATAAGTAAACCCATGCTGAAAGTAAAGAAGTACATAATCAAAGAACTACACATGCACAACAATGTATAAACATAAGAATAGCTTAGTAATCAACATTACGACACCATGATGTAAAAACATAGAAATAATCATAACTGAAAGTAAGAAGGTAGAATGTAAGAACAACCTATGATGAAACAGTGGTGCAGTTAGTGTACGTTATATTCCGCAAGTTCAATAATGTCCAGCATAGGTAGTTTTTACTAGCCTAATATTTTTTTTTTCAATTTTTGGGGGACATTACAAGTGGTATCAGAGCCTAGTTTCAACACTACGAGACCAATGGGCACACCAAAAATTCGTTGCAAAGAAAATAAAGTACGTTTTAAATTTTAATGTTAACTAACAGAAATTTTTCTTGTGATTTAAAAATTTGCAATCTACAGGAAATTTTTACAGAACTGTTCATATCATGAACACTGAGGAAGACAACAACCGACAAGGAAAGATGAACACCCCCACCCCGGAAGTAGAATTGGTGGTGGAAATTAATTCTGATATTTTGAAGATCATACACAGTCTTCAAACATAATTGCAAAGTTTCAGAGAAGATAGTCTGAGTGAGAGAAATGAACAACAAGATATTAATGAAGCATTACTGAGAAATATGATGGGAGGAATCCCACAGGGAAAACATACTCATTCCACAAATAGATCCAAAGGATAAATTTACCATAAATGGACCAGCAGCCTAAGAGAACAAGAAAAAGAGGAACGCACCCCTAAATCATCGAAAGGGGATCATCACAATCCTTCCAGTGATGACTCTCTTTCTCCACGCATAAAGAAACAAAGAAGCGATGACAGTATTTAGGGGAATTTAGAAAAATAAGAGCCCCGACCTATGAAGGTGAAGTAAACAATGGGGAGAAAGCTGAAGAGTGGCTGCTGGGCATGAACAAATATTTTTCATTTCATAACTACTCAAGCGAGATGAAGGCTCAGCTTGCCATCTATAACTTAAATGGAAAAGAAGAAAGATGGTGGAGAGATTTGAAACACACCAGGAAAAATGATCTAAGGGAGATACGGTGAAGTAACTTTCGCAAAATCTTTCAAAAAAAATATCTGTTGGAAAGATTCTTCGACAGAAAAGTAAAAGAGCTTCATGAACTACATAAGAGATCCATGACCATGGATGATTTTATTAACATATTTTTAGATCTGTTACATTATGTACCATACATGAAGGATGAAAATGTAAAAATCCAGTAGTTTTTAGGTTCTCTTCCTCACAATTTTTTGGAAAGGATTGAGTTCGACATGCCTAAAAATTTGGACACCACACCACACAAACCTAGGCTCTGTTATGAGCATGGACAACTAAGGCAAGAAAACATGAACTGAAACAGAGACAAGTCTAAGAACTTTTTTGATAACCACAAACTTGGGTTTAACCCCCAGCCATACATAAAGCATATTAACAATTTTTCAGCAAACAAGAACTTCAACAAATTTGATACAAAGCCACATGTACCATCTCCTAATGTTAACAAGCTAGTAGCAAGTGGAGGCAATGCTATCCCATTACAGATCAAGTGTTGGAAATGCAGCGGGCCTCATTATGCCCAAGATTGTAAGAACAAGACCAATGGGGTATTTCACAACTTACAAGAAGAACCAACTGTAGAAGACATAGCTGGAACACCACGAATTTATGTATATAAGGTATTATCATCAAGCTACAATGGTTGAGATAGAAGGTAAGATCTTGAACACTTATTTGTCAATACTTATTGATCTCAGTGCTTACTGAAGCAATGTTTCGCCTAAAATTGTCTATGTATGCAAACTAGGAAAAGTAAAGCATGATAAACCTTGGCTGGTACAGTTTGACATAGGTACGAAATAGAAAGTTTCAAAAATGGTTAAAGAATGTGAAGTAAACATGAATGGTTTTCCTACAAAAGTGAACCTAAATATCCAACCCTTACGATCGTACGAAATACTTATCAGTATGGACTGGTTGGAACAACACCATGTCATGCTCAATTGCTTACACAAGTCAATCTTGTGTACAGATAGCCAAGGGAACCAAGTGATGGTTTAAGGCATTCCAAAGAAAATTTTCGTAAGGCAAATATCTGCCTTACAAGCAAAGAAATGCATTATGAAAGGCTACAAGTTGTTTGCAATGAACATCTGAGACATAGAGTCTGAGGGAGAACAACGAATAGAGAAATTTCTCGTCCTTGTATAATTCAAGGATGTGTTTCCCATGGATATCTCAGGATTACCTCCGAAATGAGACCTAGAATTTTCCATATAATTGACACAAGGATCACTTTCGACTTCCAAATCCCCTTACTGCATGACTGCACCAAAATTGGTGGAACTAAAACTGCAATTGCAGGAGTTGATAGAGAAAGGGTATATCTGAGCCAGTGTGTCCCCTTGGGGAGCACCAATACTGTTCATAAAGAAGAAGGATGGTACGATGCGGATGTGCCTCGATTACCATCAGATGAACAAAATGACTATCAAGAATCGATACCCACTCCCTGGGATCGATGACTTATTTGATCAAGTGGGAGGAGCCAAAATATTTTCAAATATTGACCTGCAATCTGGGTACCACCAGGTACGGATTTGCGAGGAGGATATTCACAAAATCACCTTTCATACTAGGTATGGGCACTATGATTTTGTAGTGATGTCATTTGGGTTGACCAATGCACCCATGAACTTTATGTGTATGATGAACAACATATTCGGTAAATGTCTGGATAAGTTTGTTTTGGTCTTTAAAGATGACATCCTAGTTTATTCCAAGAATAAAGAAGAACATGAAGAGCACCTTTGCATAGTACTATGAGTGTTATGAGAACACCAACTTTACACTAAGTTTAGTAAATATGAGTTTTACAAACCACGAATACAATACTTAAGTCACATTATCTCCGAGACAAGGATAGCTGTGGACCCAAAAAATATTAGAGACATAAAGGATTGTCCTACCCCTACTCATATCACCGACATTAGGTCCTTTATGGGATTAGTCAGATATTATCGAAAGTTCATTGGGAACTTCTCGAAAGTAGCTTGTCCCATGACTGCTTTGCAAAATAAAGCAGATAAGTTCTTATGGACTACCAAGTGCAAAGAAACTTTTCAAAACCTTAAACAACTTTTGATGACTGCACCGATACTACGAATTGTGGATCCCAGTGGTGATTTCGTTGTTTGCATGGATGCAAGCAAGGAAGGACTCAGAGGAGTCCTCTTGCAGAATGATCACATGATTTGTTATGAATTGCGGAAGTTAAAAGATCATGAGAAGAACTACCCTAGGAATGATCTTGAGTTAGTGGCCATCATCCATGCTTTGAATATGTGGAGGCACTACCTCATGGGAAGGAAGTTCCTTCTGAAGATAGACAATATGAGTCTGAAGTATTTATTTGATCAACCATATTTGAATGCAAGGAAATCTAGATGGTTGGCTTTTCTTAGCGAGTACCATTTCTAGCTAAAGCATATTAATGGAAAGGAGGACAAGGTTGTTGACGCTTTGAGCCGAATGATTTATATGATATATGAGGTGAATTTAAGTCAAACTGATGGAGAGTTGCATGAGAGGATTAGAACAACCATCATAGTTGACCCTTTCTATGAATAAATCCTCAATAAAGTCCAAGAGGACAGGTTGTTTCAATAACAAAAGGAATACAAGGTAGACGAATAAGGACTAATATGGTCCAAGGGGAGATTGTACGTTCCAGAAGGAGGGGAAATTTTATCCAACATCCTCACAGAGTTCCATTGGGCACCCGAGATATAAAAAGATGATATCCGTCATCAAGAGACAGTTTTCTGGCCTAAGTTAAAGGTCGACATTGCAATTTTTATTGCGAAATGTCAGGAATGTCAGCTACTCAAAGCTGAGCATCAACATCCTTTAGGATTGTTGTAGCTGTTATCCATTCCAGAATGGAAGTGGGAGGTTATTAATATGGATTTTATCAATGGTTTACTAAAAAGTAAGAAGAAAATGATTATATTTTTGCAGTAATTGACAAGTTGTTAAAAGTAACAAACTTGATTCCTGTGAAGTTGACTTATAAGGAACTAAACATTGCTAATATCATCTTGAAGGAGATATTTAGATTTCATGGGATACCTAAGGCAATCATCTTGGATTGAGATGTTAAGTTTACAAGAAATTTTTGGAGATATTTATTTTCTGTATTAGAGACACAGTTGAACTTTAGCACTTCTTATCACCCACAGACTGATGGGCAGACAGAAAGAGTAAACCAGATTGTTGAGGACGTGCTTAGGATGTATGTTATGAGCAACCCTACTAAGTGAGAAGACTACCTGGAACTTGCAGATTTTGTGTATAACAACGGTTATCATGTTTCTGCCAAGATGAGTCCCTTTGAGGTACTCTATGGATAGAAGTGTAGAACACCGAATACTTGAGATATACCATTGGATTGGCTCATGCTAGGGATTGATTTATTAATGGACTTAGAACAGTTGGTTACCAAGGTCCAAGTGAACCTTAAAGAAGCACAAGACCGCCAGAAAAGTTATGCCGATCAAAAATGGAAAGATAAATATTATCAAATAGGCGACCATGTCTACTTGAAAGTAAAAGAAAAACGAAGCTCGTTGAGCTTGGGCAGGTGTGGTAAGTTAGCACCTAGATTTTGTGGACCCTTTGAAATACTAGCCAAAAAGGGGCTAGTGGCAGATGAGTTGGTGTTACCCGCACACGTAAGAGTCCATAATGTTTTCCATGCATCTTTGTTAAATAAATATGTTTATGATATGAAACATGTTATTTATTGGTCCTTATTATAGGTGGAACCTAAAGGGGAGTTTTCCCCTGAACCTATTCATATACTAGAAAATAGAGATGTGCAGCTCAAGAAGCACACCGTAGTCTAGTTGAAAGTGCAATGGAAGCACTTTGAGGGTGATAAGGGTACTTGGGAGAATGAAGGCACCATGAGAAAGGCTTACCCTGACTTGTTTCATGATTTCATTTAGAGTCCTTAGAACACTAGGGACCGTGTTGTACTAAGCAGGAAGGGATGTAATATCTTGAATTTTGGACCTAACACTTGTATGTTAGAATTTGAATTCTATTTAGATGTTTAGGTAGAGATTTCTAATTATGTTGCAACAATTGAATGGAGAATGAACATACAAACTAAGAAAAACAAACCACACAGGAAACAAACAAGTATTGCTCAAGAATTTACATTATATTCATCATAATAATATTCATTGTACAATGTAGTTTACATAGGTAGAATTTGATTGCATGAGTAATGGATTCAAATTATCCAAGTGGATAAGACTATATCTAACTGAATATCTAACTCAATGTCTCCCAATCAATATCGGAGTCCAAATAGACAACTTCCTAATGACCAATAACTCCAATAAGTAGTAACAAATAGTTAACTCAGTTCAACTTAGTGTGGTAGGTAGGTAAAGCGCTCCTCCCCATGCAACCATGCATTAGTACTGCTATCCTAACTAACTGTGAAGTAACTAATTGTAACTGGGGGCTAACTAAGACTAACTAGTGATAACACCAACCGACTGAAGTAGGTTGGTCCCGAGACTCCCAGTGTCTCCTAAAATGTAGGGATTGGTCTAGGAGGTGCCATAACTGATGCATGCACATGTAGTAAGTGGAAGTTAACCTCTATTAGTGTTCCATGCACTTCAATGACTAGTACATGTGTCCTAATTGGGCCAAGTGGACCTAATTGAACTAGTGGACCCATTTAATTAATTTAGGTTCCTAAGTTAGGCTAATTAATCTAATAGAAAGTATGAACAAGGGAGGATTAATAATCCTAACACACCCCTGAATTCTAACTTGGACAACTGTGGGCCCTGGTAATAAGACCATAGGTCACCCAATATACAATCTAA
Organism: Pseudotsuga menziesii; assembly: GCA_001517045.1. Taxonomy (NCBI): domain Eukaryota; kingdom Viridiplantae; phylum Streptophyta; class Pinopsida; order Pinales; family Pinaceae; genus Pseudotsuga; species Pseudotsuga menziesii. The sequence goes on from LPNX010258779.1 coordinate 223,302, forward strand.
GAGACATAATACAAATGAGGTAGGAAAAAATCTTGGGAAAACCCCCTCAAGATAGGAACTAAAAATCAAGCTTTAATGCCCAGAAGAGACCTGAGAAAGGAAAATATCTTTTCAGTAAAAGACTTGGTAAAAATATCTGCAATCTGATCCTCTATTGGACAATAGTGCAGTGTGATGGTTCTGTCATCCACCAGTTCCCGAATGTAGTGCATGTGAACTTCTATGTGCTTTGTCCTCTGCTTCTGAACATGATCACTGGAGATATTGATTGTACTCTAGTTATCACAATAAATATCTACTATAGGTGAAGTCAGAATCTCGAACTCTGTCAAGATGCCATGCAACCAAAATTCCTGAGTAGTTGCATTCACAACTCCTCGATACTCTGCTTCTGCTGAAGAAAGTGCAAGGGTTGCTTGATCCTTGCTGGACCAACAAATTGGTCCAGATCCAATCATGAATACAAAACCTGAGGTGGCTTTCCTATCATTTCCATCTCCTTTCTAGTCTGAGTATGTAAATCCTATGAGATCTAGTTGTGCTCTAGAAGCATAGTGGATCCCATAATCAATAGTACCTTGCATATAGTGCAATATCCTCTTTGATGTCTTCTAGTGTAGCTCATGTGGCTCCTACATATATTTGGCAACAACAGTCACATCATAGGATATGTTTGGTCTCGAATGAGTGAGATACAAAAGGATTACAATGAGTTGTTTGTAGAGAGTGTTGTCTATCAAAGGTGTGGAACCACCTTCTTCAAGCCTGATGCCTGATAAGAAAGGTTAGGGGGCTTCCTTGCAATCCTCCACGTGGAACCTCTTAAGCATATTTGATGAATACCTGGACTATGAGATCATGATTCCCGAAGTCTTTTGACTTACTTTGAGACCAATGAACTGTCTTAATATTCCCAATCCAGCCATAGAAAATGCTTTATTAAGAGCAGACTTGATGTTGCTTAATCCAGTAACAGAGCTTCTAGTGATGAGAAAGTCATCCACATACAATACAACTATAAGAAAGAACCTCTCCTTCTTCTTCATGTAGACATTGCAATCAGATTTGCACCTTTCAAACTTCTGAGAGATGAGGAAAACATCCATCTTTGAGTACCATGCCCTTGGGGCTTGTTTGAGTCTATATAGTGATTTCCTCATTCTATAGACTAAGGAAGGATCATCAATAAACCCCTCGGGTTGTTTCGTATAGATATCCTCCTTCAAATATCCATGGAGGAAGGAAATATTCACATCCATGTGGTGTACTTCCCATATCTTGGAAGCAATAATGGCTAATACCAGCCTGATAGAGTCCATTCTAGCTACTGGAGCGAATGTCTCATTGCAGTCCAAGAATTGGACCTAAGAATACCCTTTTTCCACCAATTGAGTCTTGTACTTGGTTGTTGTCCCATCAACAACTATTTTGGTTTTGTAAATCCATTTGCATTGTAACAGCTTCCTTCTTCGAGGTAAGGGGACAAGTTCCTAGGTTTGGTTGTCATGTAGTGAATAAAACTCCTCATCCATGCCTAGCTTCCATATAGGATCATGGAAAGAATCCCTGAAGGATTGAGGATGTAACCCAAGCATCATAAAAAACCTCTCAGCAAGAAGAGGATGTGTGTGAGACAGTTCTGCACTCTCCATTTGATACTGGGACCTCGTTCTTCTTTTGTCATCTGGATCCCCAACACCATCTCCAACTTCTTATATGAGCTGCTTGGCTCATTTAGGATGCTAGAATGAGGTAGATGCTGGATCTAGATCTAGATCCCTTTAAGTTCTAACCTCAATGTCTGGATCAAACTGGGATGACTCCTCTTCTAAATCTGAATCAGAAATGTCAGGATTTAAAACTGAACCTGCAATAGGAAGTGAAGGAATGTTTATACATTTATCAGCTTCGAATGGAAGCTATGATTATGTTGGAACTGAGAATGGCATGAAGTGAGAGAAATAGTATTCCTTGGAGGCATGATCAACAATCCCTTTCACTACAATATTCCAAGTTGATATATTGATGATCTCTACTGAGTCGGGTCCAAACAATACTTGATTTGTAAATCCAGTATGGATCATCTGGTAAACATATAATAGATTGGTTGCAAGTGAGGGAATGTATAGGACATATCTGAACACACCATGATTTTCTATGATGGTGCCCTTCCCTACTACTGGGATTTTGGAATTATCTGCCATGTGAATAGTGGGCCCTTCTTTGAAACTGAGAGAGGAGAAGATATCCTTGGAGGCAACCATGTGGTTGGAGGCTCTAGAATCAATCAAATAGGTTGTAGACTGAGGTAGTCCTTCTTTCAAAGAATGACATCTTTCATGTCCATTATCAAACTGGTTTTCTCTTTGAATGTTATGCTACTTGAGAAGAGCATTCATTTCATCAAGTTCCTTCCTCATACAATGATCTTCAAGCTGATACCCTTTCTCACAGTAGGGACATAATGTTTTCCCAAATTTCTTCTTCTTAGAGCCAGAGGCCCTTTCAAAAGCTTGCTGAATTTGTTTAGGCTTCAAATCAGCTGCCTTTGGCTCGTTCTTCTTTGATTTCCCCTTTGCTTAGGCTTTAGAAGATTCAGTAACCAAGAGAGCTTGATATTTGGAGGTATAGATGACTCCCATTCGAATCAGTTTATTTTTCTCTTTGATTGAGGATTCGGAAAATGAATGTTAAGAAGGAAGTTTCCAATCAGGAAAGCTTTCCCTCTTGGAATGAAACATAGAGACATAAACAGAGTAATCATGGCCTAGTTTGCTGAGTATTGAAAGGACATTGTGCTCATCCTTCTGCGCTATCCCACACTATCTGCATTGTAGCACTAGAGACTTGAATTTGGAGAAAAATTTCTCAATAGTCTCGAAACTGCTGGGATGTAAAGATACCAACTCATTCTATAGAATGTTTCCCCGAAGCTCATCTTGTTTGTTAAACAAGATATCAAGCTTCTCCCAGGCTTCTCTAGTAGTCCTCAATCCTTCTAGATGAAAGAGGAGATATCTAGAAATATAAGTACATAAGTACCCGAATACTTCATCACAACGGTTTAGGAACTTGTTCCACTCTACTGGCTGATGAGGCTCATCCTCCCATCCATGTATGATCCTGTGGTAGCCATGCTTATGCAAGGCTAGTTGCATATCAATCCTATAGTCAAGGTAATTGGAAGTTATGAGGATCCTTGGCTGAAGAGTTTGAGAACTAATAAATGCTCCAACAGGGAGACTGCAAATACTTCTTTCAAGCTATGTAGCACCTATCAATTTCACTGCAAATAACACTAAAACATAAGAATTGTTAGAATCATGGTTTTCCTCCAGACATGAACATCTTTTCAGGGTCCATCACACCCTCTCTGCTGCTTTGAATGAATCCAGAGCTAGCAAATTTTCATAGGGAAGTTCTGTGTAAACCCAGCTGCTTCTGATGTTTGAAGAGGAGAAACAAGCATGAAACCTTCCCGAGAAGGATCTGATACCATTTTAGAATTTTAATGCCATTTCAATATTCAAGTAGTGAGTTCTCATAATGTTGCAGCAATTGAATGGATAATGAACATACAAACTAAGCAAAACAAACCACACAGGAAATAAACAAGTATTGTTGAGGAATTTATAGTATATTCACCATAATAATATCTAGTGTTCAATGTAGTTTACATAGGTAGAATTCACGATGAGGATATTCAAAAAATTGCCTTTCGTACCAGATACAAGCATTATGAGTTTGTGGTGATGCCATTTGGGTTGACCAATGCACTCACAAACTTTAGGTGTATTATGAACAACATATCCAGTAAATATCTGGATAAGTTTGTTTTGGTCTTTATAGATGACATCCTAGTTTATTCCAAGAATAAAGAGGAACACGAAGAGCACCTTCGCATAGTACTACGAGTGTTACAAGAATATCAGCTTTATGCTAAGTACAGTAAATGTGATTTTTACAAACCTTGTGGGAGCCCGATTGTGTTGGTACAGAAGAAGGATGGGACTTGGAGACTATGTATTAACTATTAGGTGTTGAACAAGATCATTGTCCATAATAGGTACCTGGTCCCACAAATTGATGACCTCTTGGACCAGCTTAAAGGGACGAAATATTTTAGCAAGATCGACTTAAATTTTGAGTATCACCAGGTACCAATCGAACCGATCGATGTGTGGAAGACTTCCTTGAAATCCAAGGAGGGCCTCTTCGAATGGTTGGTCATGCATTTTAAGCTGACGAATGCTCCTGCAACCTTCATGAGACTGATGGACGACATCTTACGGCCATTCACCAACTCATTTGTAGTAGTGTACCTGGATGACATTCTGATATTCAGCCAAACTTGGGAAGAGCACCTCCACCACATCCAACAGGTCCTCCAAACACCGTGGAAGCACAAGTTGTACGCCAATTTGGATAAGTGCACTTTTGGCATGACCAAGGTTCAATATCTGGGATACATTATTGATGAGTGTGGGGTACATGTGGATCCAACCAAGATCCAAGTCATTTGGGATTAGCCAGCCCCAACTACTCCAACAGAGCTTCGCATCTTTCTGGGACTTGCTAATTTGGGATTCTCTCATATCACTTGGCCCTTGAGTCAAGTCACCAAGGGAGGAGTGAAAATAAAATTCTTCTGGTAAAAAAATAAAAATAAGGTGTTTGCAGAATTGAAACTTCGCCTCTACTGTGCCCTAGTGCTCACATTACTAGACTTGCAACAACCATCTGAGATTGAGACAAATGCATCTGACTATGCTATTTGGGCAGTCCTTACTAAACAAGGGCATCCAGTGGCATATCACAATGAGACATAGTTCAACACAGTCCGCAAATATCCCACTTATGACAAGGAGTGTATTCCATTGTATAGGCTTGCCAACAATGGAAGCATTACATTTTGGGGAAGGAAATGATCATCCACACAAACCATCAACCCTTGCAGTTCATACAGACACAAGGGAAGTTACAGAATGATCTCCATTAGAAGTATTCCACATATCTACAATAGTTTCATTTGAACATCAAGTACAAGAAGGGAAGAACCAACAATGTTACAGACTACCTCAGTCGACCAACGATCATGGCGATAACCACCGTGCTCAACTCTTGTGGGCACGAGACTTCTGATTGGATGCTTCTATACCAGAGCGATCTAGAATTCAGCCACAGATACAGGATGCTCTTGGAGGGAAACCAAGTTCCAAATTTTCACCTCCAGGATGACTACTATGTCACATGGGATACCTTTGTGTTCCTTCTAGCAAGCGTGCCAAGATTATTTGGCAAGTGCACTACAGTCGGGTCGCTCAGAATTTTGAGGTCAAGAAAATAGTGGCAATACTGTAGAAGTATTTCGATTGGTCAAACCTTCGATAGGATTTCAGGAAGTACATCTGATCCTACACTACTTGCGCCATTGCCAAATCGTCCATTAAGAAGCGAGGCCTCTATACTCCGTTGCCTACCCCTATTCGAACCTGGGAATCCATCTCTATGGTTTACATGTCTGGCCTTCCTTTTACTAAGCATGGCAATGACTGTGTGTTCATGGTCATTGACATATTCTCAAAGATGGCCATAATGGTGGCCTCCAAGAAGAATATCACAGCAGAATTTACTTCTAAACTCTTCTTTGAAAGAGTGTGGGTACACTTTGGGATGCAACAGTCTATAATCTCAAATAGGGACAATAGGTTCCTCAGTATATTTACTTCTAGCCTATGGTCAATTGTAGACACTAATCTCACAAATTCCATAGCTTTCCATCCCCAGACTGATGGGCAGACAGAGGTCAACAGGTTGGTCGTACACATTTTGCGCATGTACAACTCAAAGCATCCACGCAAATGGGATGAGAGCCTGCCCTATGTACAACATAGATATAACTGGGGCCTCCACAGCTCAACTGACCATAGCCCCTTTGAGGTGGGCTTGGGATTCCAACCACGATGTCCCATTAACGTAGCCATGCCATTTGCAGCTACTCAGGATGATTCGGCTGTTAGTTTTTCAACATTAAGCTAGCTTTATTAGGATATTTAACTGAGAGAATAAAAAGCACATCAATCAAACACAAGAGATAATGAACACGGTGTTTTTCCTCGAGGAAACTATAAAGGAGAAAACCCTGCAACTTCCTTAGAGATAGAATTAGCACCAAAATAGAAAAGCCCAAAATAGTAAGTGATATCCCGACAGCAGTAATCGTCTTCTTGTCTAGCCCCAGTGTCTTCTCCTTCCTCAACTATGCACTACACTTGAATGTGTGTGAGTTGTGTGATAAATAGAGACTCCATTTCTCTATTTATACTAATCCCAGCATGACTAAAACCCTACTAGGGCCGACCTCTACTAGGAGAGTCTAATAACCCTAGAACCCCAAAACTGCGGGGACTTTAACCCTTAGACAATTGGAGGGTTACTCACTATGAATTGACATGACTTGTTTACATAATAGATCTTCCTGATTGGAACATCGGGGCATGACAACATGACTCAATTACATAATAGATACATCCCGGAATAAACATTAGGTTACAAGACATAAGATACATAGATCAATACATTCCGAAGTTACAAATACATCAACACTCCCTCTTAACTATGAAGGTATTCTTTCGACGCAATTTTCAGCATTGGTCTTCTTCTCTGCATCAACTGGATCATCTCGTTATCTTCAAGTCTTCTTATTCTTCAAGTCTTCTTCATCTTTGAGTCTACAAGTCTTCTTCTTCTTCTTCTTTATCACGGGATCTGCATCATCATGACTACTGGATCATCACTTGATATGGATCATCATCAAGTCTGGATCATCATCATATGCTATCTCATAATGGTGCTATCTTGATTCTTCTTGTCACAGGAAGTTCTACAAAGTCAATCCTATAGGCCTACCCTTCATGTAGGTCTTCATCAGTGCTTATATCTGACGCTTAATTCAGAATGGCCCACCCAGCTCTTACATCTGAACTCATCTTGTCAGAAAGGCATACCCAGCACTCACATCTGACCTCATCCTGTTATAAAGGCCCAGCACTTACATTTGACCTCATCTTGTCAGAAAGGCTCAGCACTTATATCAAACCATGTGCAAGCACACCGCATTGAAAAGGCTATGCACTTACATCTGACCTCATCCTGGTAGAAAGGCACATCACTTACAATTGAACATGCTCGAAAGCACCGCATTGAAAGGGATTAGCACTTACAATCTGACCATGCATGAAGCACTGCATCGGAAAGGGCTTAGCACTTACAATCTGACCATGCATGAAGCACTACATCAGAAAGGGCTCAACACTTACAATCTGACCATGCACAAAGCATCGCATCAAAAAGGGCTCTGCACTTACAATCTAACCATGCACTCACATCTGATCATGGAGGAAATAATCCTACCATTGCATCAGAATGGCCCCCAGTCCCAGACTGAGCTACCTAGTAACTGACCAGGTGCCTCCATTCCTAGAATGGTAGTTTCCCTTACATCTGACCTACTCGTCAGAATGGCCAACACTCACATCTAACATGGGAGGAACCTAATCCTTTAGCAATGACATAATGGTTCAGCCCTCACATATGATCAAGTGGGAACACATCCCTCTATCACATCAAAATGGCTTCTCAATCCTAGACTGATTTTTCCTGGTAACAAACTAGGTGCCTCCATTCCTAGAATGGTAGTTGCCCTTATATTTGTCCTACTCGACAGAATGGCCAACACTCATATCTGACATGGAAGGAACCAATCCTCTCACCAGGATAGAATGGCTCAGCTCTTACATCTGACCATGGAAGGAACCAATCCTCTCACCATGACGGAATGGCTATGGGTCTCATCACTTTCTCTTGGAGGAAACCTCGATCTAGAGAACACCAAGCTTCTCCCTAAAGTACTCAAACTTCAGCTTAGCCAATGGCTTTGTCAATACATCAGCTATCTATTCCTCTGTCGCAACATATTGGAGCTTCACTACTCCTCTCTGCACCATATACCTGATATAGTAATACTTGATCTCTATATGCTTTGACTTGTCATGGAACACTGGATTCTCTGACAACTTCACGCAACTCTAGTTGTCACAATGCATACAAGTAGCATCCAAATGGAGATCAAATATATCAGACAGTAGCTTCCTTATCCATACTACCTCACAACTAGTTGAACAAGCTACGACATACTCTGCTTCAGCTGTACTCAGTGCCACACAAGATTGCTTCCTACTAAACCAAGAGATCACACCTGATCCCATATTGAAGCAACATCCTGAAGTGCTCTTCCTATCGGTGGCACTTCCTGCCCAATCTGAATCGACATAAACCTCCAGGTTAATCTTTTGATTCAACTCATACTTGAGACCATAGTCAATTGTACCCCTCAGGTACCTCAGAATATGCTTTGCAACAATCAAGTGAACATTCCTTGGATTTGTCAAGAACTGGCTCAAGGTGTTCACAGCAAAGCAAATGTCTGGTCTCGTGTTCGTCAGGTACATCAGTGACCCAATCATCTGATGATACATTGTAACATCAACCGAATATGATGAAGCATCACTCAATAGCTTCAATTTCGATGCCATAGGTGTGGCTATGGCTTTGTAGTCCATCATCCCAAACCTCTTCAGGATCTCTACTACATACTTCCCTTGTCCAAGGAAGATTCCATCCACACTCTGCCACAACTCCATACCTAGAAAATAATGCATGATACCCGAGTCCTTCATCTCAAAGTCGGCAGCCATCTTTCTCTTTGTATCAGCAATCAACCCATCCATACCTGTCACAAATAGATCATCTACATATAGTAGAAGCATCACTGGGTTGCCATCTTCAACCTTGTAGTAAAGGTTGGAATTATATTTACTCTTGGTAAATCCCAAACTGGATAGAAAGCTATAAATTCTACCGTACCATGTCCTGGGTGCCTATTTCAAATTGTATAGGGATTTCTTCAATCTGCATACATGAGACTCCCTGTCATGTCTCTCAAAACCGAGTGGCTACTCCACATACACTTCCTCTTCCACTACACCATTCAAAAAAGCAGTCTTAACATCCATCTGGTGTATCTTCCATTTCATCACTAAAACAAGAGCAAGTACTCATCTGATGGAAGTGTATCTGGCTACAGGTGCAAAGGTTTCTTCATAATCTATTTCTTCTTTCTCAGAGAAACCCCCACCCACAAATCTTGCCTTATATTTTTCAATGCTACCATCTGCAGCATGCTTGATCTTGTAGATCCATTCGGAAGTTACAACTGACTTCTCTTTTAGTCTTGGGACAACATCCCAAACATCATTCTTCATGATCAGCTGATATTCTTCGATCATAGCATCCTTCCATTCTTTTCGTTCTGCCGCTTCTTCATAACTGGAAGGTTCTTTGTCAATGAAATCACATAGTAAGGCTACATATGCGGAGCAGGATCTGGTCCTCTTTATTTCTCTGTGATTCTCTTCTGGAGCCCCATATCTTTCTACACCTTGGATAAGTTCTCATACCCAATAAGGTTTCCTCTTATGAGGATTCTTCTCCAGAGGTGGATCTATAGGTCTTTGTGGTTCTTCAAATTCTCAATCTTCTTCTTGAATTTCTTCATTCATGGTTGTGTCATGAATTCTGGGTGCTTCTGCTTCTTTAGGTTCTTCAGTAGGTCTCTTTCTGGATTTGTTGTAAGCTTTCTCTTCATCAAATGTCACATCCCTACTGATGTCAATCTTCTTGTATCCTGGGAAATAGATTCTGTAAGCCTTCGAGCTTTTAGAGTATCCCACAAATATACCCTTCTTTCCTAGAGGATCTAATTTTGTTCTCTTCTCTTTTGGAATGTGTATGTATATAGGACAGCCAAATATTCTAAGATGGCTAACTTCGGGTTTCTTGCCGGAGAAGACTTCTTCAGGAGTCTTGTTCTCAAGTACTCTATGTGGAGTACGGTTCTGTACATACACCTTTGTTCTAGCAGCTTCAGCCCAAAGATGCATAGGAGGATCTTGATCATGAAGCATTGCTTTTGCAACTTCCATGAGAGTTTTGTTCTTTTGTTCTGCAATCCCATTCTGTTGTGGATTATAAGGACTAGACAACTCCCTCTTAATCCTTGATTCTTTACATAGATTTTTGAATTCAATTGAAGTGAATTCTCTACCATTATCTGATCGAAAAGTCTTGATATTCTTTTCAGTATGGTTCTCGATCAAGGCTTTGAATTCCTTGAATTTGCTGAATACTTCATCTTTGTTCTTCATGAAGTAAACCCATGTCTTCCTAGAAAAATCATCAATAAAAGAAACATAATATGCATACCTTCTTAGTGATCTTGATGACATAGGACCACATACATCGGAGTGGATGATTTCCAAGATTCCTTTTGCTTTGCTTTCGCTACTTGGAAATGTCTTCTTTGTGTTCTTTCCTTTCGCACATCCTTTGTAGACCCCATCATGTTTTGCTTGTATTTATAGAAGACCTTCAACATCTTTGCTTGCAAGAGGTAGTGCTCTATAATCCACATGTGAAAGCCTTCTATGCCATAGTTCACTTGGCTCTACTGTGTCATGGACCAAAGCTTGTTCTGGATGGCCCTTGAATTTGTACAAACCTCCTTCTTGTTCACCAATCACTATTGCATCATCAATAGTATTTCCTTTTGGCCACATGATGACTTGACCATCTATGAATGCAACCCTCATTCATTTTGCATCCAATGCTGATATGGAGAGAAGATTCTTTTTGATTCTTGGAACAAACAATACTTCTTTCATTGTTAGAGAATTTCCGGAGTCTAACTTGTAGGAGGATTCCCCACTACCTTTTATTGGATATTGGTAGGCATCTCCTAGCTTCACCTTGTGAGGTGATTCATGTTCTGAGAGATTCACAAAGGATTCCTTGAATCCAGTCATATGTTTGGAGGCCCCAATGTCTATTATCCAATCATCACTTCCATGAGTAATGTTACCTGTGAGAGTGGAGATAAGAACATATTCATCCTCGCTTGAAGAATCTTCACTTTCATATCTGGATCTCTTCTTGGATGGTTCATCATCCTCTGCAGCATGAGCATGATGTCTTTTCTTACTTCCCTTCTTCTTGTGAGAGCCAATTTTGTTCTTAGGACAATCTCTAGCAAAGTGTCCTTTTTCATCAAATGTATAGCAAATGTATTTAGACCTATCTCTAGGCTTTCTAGAGTTATTCCTCTGATGAGAGTACTTACTTCTATGATGGTTGGATCTAGATTTCTTGAATTGTACTATGAGAGCTTGATCTTCACTTCCCATCTTCTCTTCTTGAGATGCTATTCGAGCTTCTTCTTGAGAACATTCTTCCCACAGTCTGCTGAACTTGAATAACTTCTTTCTAGCACAGATCACTTGAATGAAAGAGTCCCATGTCCTAGGGAGACCATTCAAGGTGGTCATCACAATTTCTGCATTCTCGAATTCTTCATCTACTACTACCAATTGTTCCTTGATCTGAGAAACCCTTGTGAAGTAATATTGGATGGTCTCTACATTATGGATCTTCACATCCTTCAGTTGATTTCTCATAGTCATCTTCCGGTTTATGTTCTTCCCTTCAAACAATTTGGTTAGGGCATCAAACATAGCTTTAGGTGTCTTGAGAGAGGACACTTGTGGGATAAGGTGATCCTTGATAGAATCAATAATGATCCTCTTTTCCATAGCCATCTTCTTCTTATGTAAGGCCTTTGCCTCATCTCCCTCTGGAACTGGAACCTCCTCATGGATGTAGGAGTCTAACTCATTTTCTTCCAAGACTAGGGACATCCTATACTTCCAGGCTCAGAAGTTATTAGCTCCCTCAATCTTTTCATCGAGCTTGCTATGATGCGACATCTTAAATCAGAACCTCAAATGGAAATACAAAATATTTTAGATCTTTCCAGGTTCAAGATGTCGGATCTGAAACTTGAGCTGAAATCCTACAGTACTGTATTAGGAGAAAATTAGGGTTTTTCTTTTCCAAAGTTCTGTCCACCCAAATGCCTTGAAATTTGTCCCTAACTTCGATTTTGGGGAGGAGATCAATCCAGGCCTGGGCTCACTGAAAAATTCCTCTTCTATGAAAAGCAAAAATGAAAAAACTTAGAATTGGATTCTGCTTCGATAGAAAGATGCGCCCTAAGGAGGAGATTTATTCCACCTTACCTTTTTTGAAAATCTATGGAGGAAGATCCACAAACTAGGAAGCCCTAGTTCCCGCAACTGCACAATGTCTTCTTCTCAGGTTAGCTCTAATACCATGTTAGTTTTTCAACATTAAGCTAGATTTATTAGGATCTTTAACTGAGAGAATAATAAGGACAATAATCAAACACAAGAGTCAATGAACACAGTTTTTTTCCTTAGGGAAACCATAAAGGAGAAAACCTCATAACTTCCTCAGAGATAGAATCAACACCAAAATAGAAAATCACAAAACAGTAAGTGATATCCCGACAACAGTAATCTTCTTCTTGTCTAGCCCTAGTGTCTTCTCCTTCCTCAACTATGTGCTACACTTGAGTGTGTGTGAGTTGTGTGATAAATAGAGACTCCAGTTCTCTATTTATACTAATCTTGACACAACTAAAACCCTACTAGGGCTGACCTCTACTAAGAGAGTCTAATAACCCTAATGCCTCAGAACTGCAGGGACTTTAACCCTTAGACAATCGAAGGGTTACCCACTATGACTTGACATGAATTGTTTACATAATAGATCCCCCCGATCGAAACATCGGGGCATGAAAACATGACTCAATTACATAATAGATACATCTCGGAATGAACATCGGGTTACAAGACATAAGATACATAGATTAATACATTCCGAAGTTACAAATACATCAACATTGGCTCATGTTTAGTCTAAAGTTTCCAAGGTGAACAAATTCATTGAGCACATTTAGCACATTCACTAATAGGTTCATGACATATTGGATAGATCCAATGCTAAGTACAAGCGGCAACATGATCAGCATCAGGTGCAACACAAATTCCAGATGGGTGACAAAGTGTGGCTACATTTGCAGAAGAGGCACCTCACTTGACCCCACCCCAAGCTTCGCTCGCTTCGATATGGGACATACACCATCACAAAGGTTGTTGGTAACAATGCCTTCAAGCTCAATATTCCACCATTCCTTGGTCTACACCCAGTGTTCAATGTGGACTGCCTTCAACCCTACTTTCCACCTCTACTGGACACATCAGACGTGGCAGAACAACTCACACCAACAAAGTTAAACCCCAACTACATGGAACAAGCGACAACTGATCGGATTATGGACACAGAGATCAAGAACACTCACCAGTAGAGTTTCCAACTATATCGAGTTGTCAAAGCAGGCCAACTCCTTCACCAGGGAAAGTGGCTCACCAGGGACCAAGTTTAGTAGAAGTTTCCTCATCTCATGGAGGAACTCAATGCAATGCGGACCATTTCTTCCTAAGGGGGGAGGAATGATCCAAGAGGATATTGGTGGCCATGAACCTATTCCACTTGGATCCCCACCATTGTTTCTTTCAGTTTTCCAATTTCCTTAATTGTAGCACAATTTACTATTTTTGGCAGTTTTCGAGTCCTAAACTTCCGGAGCCATTTTGAGGCCGTAAACAATGTTTTTTCGGCATCGAATGGTCGAGAAAATATGAGTCCATTTTTTATTAAATATTTATACCATGTGGATGTATTCCTTGAATATATCTTTCTAACGATGTATCATGCACGTCAAATGGAGGTAGTATGCCAAAGTTACGATCCCAGGAAATTGATGTACCAGATTACCCAACGGGGCCCACATTTTGGCATTTCACCTTCTAGGGTTAGGTTTTTGGATGTGTAGTGTTTCCCTTGTTTCTCAATAATATATAGGCCTTCGAGCCTCATTGTAACATAGAGTTCAAAGACATGTACCCAGCACATCTCTTCTCAAGAATAAGCTACCAGTACTCTGGCTAGTTTATTTCCATTATGTATGTAAACAAGTTTTAGTTCTTTGATTAATGAAATCAAGTGTTATTTATGCTGCATCTTTGTTTATATGGTTATTTGTGTATTTTTTGCATTCCTACATAAATCCATATCAGCAGTACACACTTTCTAAAAGACAGTTCATGCAGCTAATTTTGCCAATTTTCTAAAGCATAATCAAAATCATAGGACACAGAGCTAGCGCTGCGCCATCCAAGTTTGCCATTAGTGGTATAGTGGATATATAGTTCAGAGATATTGTAGGAATGATCCCAACCTCTACCCACTTCATCCTTGATAGGTTCAATATACCATCGTCCTTCATGAAGATCCATGGGAGAAATGACTCCAATATCTTGGTTTTCAAATGTCATAACCCACTTCTTGAAATTGATAACTGCCATGCTATCATTGGCCCATCCAATCCCCCGAAACATGGGATAGGATCCACCCCCATCAACTACTTCAATAAAATCAAAATCGACATACCTTCGACATCTACAACCAAGTTGGAGACACGACCGATAGGCTGAACTTTGACCTTATTTGCTAGTTGCAATTGCAGAGGGGACCACCCCAACGTTGGTTTTCCCATCAGATGCCAAGTTTGCTTGGTCAATATATTCACATCCAACCTAATATCAAGAATAAATTAATTGACTTCATAGTCCCCAATATGGATGTTCATTCTCATCTCCTTTCCTTTCTTTCTCTTTTGGAGGGAATTTACTGCGAAATCATTTAGCACCTTATTTTGGTGGTATAACAACTGTTCAATATCAACAAGGGCCTCGGGATCTCTAGCTAGCGATAGACTACTCTCAAAAAACTGTTGCAAGGTAACATGCTGTCATGATGGTACAACCTGTACAGAAGGATCAAAAGCAGATGGCATTTCAATAACAGGTGAATTACTCAGATTTCTCCCAATTGTGTGCTTATCCTCAAAGAAGGTATCTTTCTCTATCACAATATCAAATGCTACCTTTTTCTTCCTAGCAAACCGAACTTGTTGACGGGCTCCATCTTCTCTGGTCATCCCACGTGCATGAGTGACGACAACAACGTCGACATCCTGGGCTCTGGGTTCTGCTAGAATCATCGCAACCGTTGGTCCTTGATTCTGGTTCTGAGTTTGGTTCAGGGTTGGATTTTGATTTGTCGGTGGGTTTATAAGATGATTTTGAGTATGTAGTGGGATTTGAGTCTGATTCTGCAACAAAAGCTGGTTCTGTACTTGGTTTTGGTTTTGGATCTGGTTCTGCAACTGAGGGATGTTTCTATCCTGCCACTTCACAATCAACTAAGGGAAATTTTCAACATTATGCTCGCCTGCTGCGTAGTATGTACATTGCGCATGATGACACTCCCTCTGGTAGTGCCCAAATACTCCACAAGTGTAACATTGTATTGATTCTTGACCTAGTCCTCCCCTTCATCTGAAGCCTCCTCCTCCTCCCCTAAATCCTCCTCAGAATCCTCCTTGTCACTGGTATTGTGGTTGAGCTGCTTGCTGATATTATGGTTGGGCTAGCTACTATGGGGGATTTGGTTGCTGCTGAACATAGTGTGCTACTTGAACATACAATAGTTGAGGCAGAGCGATTGACAATTGATTGTATTGTGGTCACAATGCAAACTGTGGTTATGTCACAAACTATGGCTATGGTGCGAACTGCGGCTGCGACTGTGATGGAATAAATTGCATTGGTAGAGGTGGTGTATACTACACCTGGGATGTTGGCTGCACCATCTATGGCTGAGTCTGTGACTACTAGATCATGCGGGGATCTTTTCCATTCACAAAGTATGAATCATATCCTTTCTCTTGAAACAAGCATAAGCTTGACAGTGTTTATCCTCATGCCCCACTAAGCGACAAAAGATGCAATGCAAACTTTTTGCATTTGTAACCATCTTCTACATGTAGCTATAGTTTTCATGTCGATGCCCATATACCTGACATACACAACACCATGGCACACTAGCCGCAACTCAAGGGGATTGGTGGTCCTGAGAGAAAATAATTTCAGAAATTTGGACAGGTGTCCTTGGTGTGTCTATCCACATGACATCGTGTGCACCAGAGGTCATCATGTTCTTCCTTTTCCTTCTTAATATCTAGCAATTGGAGTTTAAAATTTTCTAGTTGTGCCTGAATCTAATTCATGCCAACTGCAGTCTCCCCAATAGGTGAAGCTTCTAACTTCATCATGATCTCTAGAGCCTTGCTCTGTGTCATGATATTTTGATGCATTAATGGTTATCTGATCTGTGAGAACAGTGCAACGATGAACCACTCCTTATGTTGAACATCACTCATTTTGAAGCTAAGTTGGGCCATCAACGTCTTAAAATGTTGATCAAAATCCCAAACAGTTTCATTCGGGAACTGCTTGATCTCCTTTTAGTTTTATAATATACTGGGCCTCAGATTTGGGTTTCTTAAATTCCTCGAATAGCCCTTCTCGGATCTCTTTCATTGTTTTTTATGTCATTCCCTGAGGAACCTATACGAATCTCATGTACCAGTTAAGCGCACGACCCCTGAGGGTGGCCTCCAACTGGATTTTATTGATATCATCGTTTGCAATCTGCCTGGCATTCTAGACTACTTCACACAAGAACCAATATTGTTCCAGGTCATCAGTCTGTTGGTGCCCTGAAATTCGCAGGCAGCAACAGTAAGGGATTCTCCCCAATCAACGTTCCCAACTAGCCCGTTGACTGTTTGGTATAGGGAATCCATCCGGCTTACGGTCCGGCTACCGTAGGTCAAGTAACAAAACAAAGGCTTTACCGGTTGTGGCCTGGTCCACCGGGTTTTTGTATTTTGACTTAGATTATGAAATGCAAGTGCCTAATTAACATGCAGGGTGATAAGATGCAAGGAGCAGTCACAATGTGATGTGCGGGTTCTTACCTTGCATCTTAGACTCACTAGCATCTGAACCACATATAACAATAAAATAAACTAACTACCTAAACTATCCCTAGGGAGCAGAAATATCATTGTTGGTGAGTAATACATTTTGCACATGCATTATGAAAAGTTACAGATAGCTGATACTTCTTTCAAAACACATGAAAAATTACAGATATTTAAACAACCAGATAGCCAATCGTTTTATGAACAACACTTATTACTCACAGTGGAAAACATCACAAAATATATTGAAGAACATTCAACAAGAACATAGGTTCAGGAAATCAAACACTCTCACAGTTAATGAAACACAACTGAAAACGAAATAGTTCCCCTTCAACATTGTTCATTTAATCACGTTGATACATTCCACATTTCACTTTGTCCAACAGGAAAAAAATTGCAGTTTCTAATTGTAAAACGAAATAGTTCCCCTTACAAGCCAAAAATGGTTTACAAATTTTCGAGGGAAAAAGCCCTTTCTAAGTCCTTCTTTCAAATATTTAAACCACCACTACAGACCGCTTGGGTTGCTTCCCAAACGTCTGACTCTTCAGTTCCTCAACGCTTCATATTCCCCTATGTTGTCTGTTATGCATCCATGAGCTATTTTGTAACTGATAGCTCTTTTGGGTCGTTGTCTTCATCACCTTCTGACCACGGTTTGACCTGAGCTACAATGTCCAGCAACACCTTTGTATCTTGGTAGTTTGACCAATCCCTTGGGTCAACCTGCAAATAAACCAAAATGTATCATACATAGGATTGGCGTTTTAAATGTTAAAATTGAACAGCTAATCCACAAGAAAAACGACCCGATGCACTACCGTCATTCTACAAGTGCTGACCATACTACCTTGTCCTCCTACAGTCTTGTGATAGCAATACCAACGGCAGAAGAAGGGAGGAAACTAGCATCGGAAGCCAAACGGCTTTTTCTGGCCGCAACGGCAGAAAAGTAAAGGCTCCAGGCATGCGACGGGAGGGTGGGAAACTTTAAAAATTGGAAGTCGGATGGTTTAGACATCGGAAGCGGACAAAATTTCCCAGCCGTAATGGCGGAAAGGTAAAGACTGTGGGCAAGCGATGGTGGGGGGGAAACTCAATCGGAGATCAGATGGCTTTACCCTTCGGTAGCTAAAGGACTTTGAGAGCCGCAACGGCGAAAGGGACAAGAGCTAGAGACATCTGAAACGTGGGTGGGAAAAGCTTGAGCGGACGTCGGAAGACATTACATCGGAAGTCATAAGACTTTCCCAGCCGCAATGGCAGAAAGGAAAACAAGAAACAACATGCATCGGCAGTCGGAACGATTTGGACTTCGTGTGCTAAACTGCTTCAAGAGCTGCAACGGTGGAAGGGAAAAGGACAAAAGCATCTGATTTATCATGGTGTGACACCCAATTTAACAGAAAACTTAGGTGTTTGAAAGCTTTCAAAATAAAACCAGCAAAGGTTAAAAACCAATTCTACTTCCAAAATCGTGGACTCGAAAAATAAAAGATCCGACATCATCAGCTAGTGAACCAAACACCCATCTGCGATCAATCACAAAATCCAAATACATGCAATCCTTGAAAACAGTTGAAAATTAGTCTGCAAAATCATTCAGAATTAAAACCGGCCAAAACTTCAAAGGATCCAACGATTAAAACAATGCAAAATCATGAGGAGGGGCCCGAAATTTAAGAAATTTGGGGAGAAAAACAGTTGCAGCTGCAACACAGTCCCATTTCCATGGAACATTGGTAGCTTCATATCATCGCCCTCCATTCTGGGCCTTCTTCCTCCAGATGGTGTTCCACTACTAGACGGTTGCTGGCACATCGGACAAGTCGATGCAGAGTGTCATTTTCTACCTATTGGTGGAGTAATGCACGGAGGTGTGGACACGTTACTACTGGGGTTTGAGCTTATTGCTACCCTAGGTGTAACCTGGGTCTGTTCGTCCTCGTCATCACTGTAGGGTCACTTCGTCCTGTGTGGTTTTTCTTCATGGCCTTGCATCTCATTTGCAGCATGATGCTACCCCATCCGGTACCTCTTCTCTTGTCAAAACCTTGGTCCTCCCCTCATACAACCACTTGTTTTCTTGATGACCGTCATAGTCTCATTAGAACTCATACCCATCTACCCCTTATCTTGCCATTTTCTACCCCCCTTTCGTCACAATGTCCACTGCCTCTACACACCAGAGTTCCACTACCTACAAATCATCAAATTAATGTCGAGTTAGGATGGAGATCAACAAAACTTGGGGAACGAGGTGAACATTTAGTAGAATGAATATTAGCAGAACTTGGCCGGGAACGAGTCAAAATGGATGGATACGGCCAAGTATTTTAGATGGATTTCAGGAGATTCTAAAATATTTTGGGGAGCTCGAGGAATGATGGCAGGTTCCTGATCCTGATTTTGAACCCGAACGCACGGCAGACCTAAAAAATGAGATGCAGAATACAGAAGTGGAATATCTTCGAGAATGGCACTATTCATATTTTTATCATCTGTTACAAGATGAAATACTGAATGTCGACGAGCTACGTCAGAGATCAACCGAACTAACGGAATGAGTTCAATGTTTTCCAGAACAGTTCCTAGACTACATAGTGCTTTTACATGAAATTGAATTTGATGATCTGGAGTTAAGGCCCGACGAGAGGATAATGTGATTTATGAGCTTCCAATATTTCCACACTCATTGGGAACAGGAAGATGATTGGGAAGAAGAAGTTAATTGGGAACAGGAAGAGGATTGGGAAGAAAAAGATTGGGAAGCAGAAATGGAAAATGTGGAACCACTAGAATGGAAACAAGTACCACAATGGGAAGTAGTGCAGGAAAATGAAAATGAGGATTAGCCTTTGATGGCTGAGATGATACCCGTTCCTATTTCAGGCGACCATATCGGTGGTGATAACAATAGCGTTACTTCAACCTACCCAATTTGCAAAGAGGATTTTGAATTGGGAGAGGAGGGGGGTCAACTCCATTGTGGTCACATATTCCACAAACATTGCATTTTGCGGTGGTTAAGATTGGATAACACTTGTCCCGTCTGCCGTCGAGCATTTTAGGGCTATTACTTGCAAACCTAATGTCAAGAGTAATAGCATTTTAGTGCTATTACTTGCATACATAATTGCATGACAATGCTCTGTGGGAGGGATGTAAAAGGAGAATACACAGATGGAGAAAAGCTGGACATGTTGTAAATTTCACCCATACCATCTCTCTCATATTTCCTTCCCACTAGATTATTTATTTTTAGTTCACATAGGTCAGTTTGTCTCGACGTTTTAAAGTTTACTTTCAATTTTCTTCCTTCGAGTGTGATGAATGATGGGGTCTGTGAGCCATGGAGAAATACCTTTAACTAGTGGATGCTTTTCTAGAAGAGGAGACAACCCAGGAGTGACGCAGAGAATAGTCTTCCGCCTTATAAGGAGGTAATAAAATGCCAATAGCAGTGTTCCCTGTATGGTGGCATGTCTTTAGTAATTTAATTATAATGTTTGTTATGCTGGCTACGCTATCGTTGAACTTACTGTTTACACAGAAGATAATTATTGTTCGCTATATGGTGGGATGTCTTTAGTAATTTAATTATAATGTTTTTTATGTTGGATACCATATGGTTGAACTTCCTATTTGTGCAGAAGGCAAATGTAGCCATAAATGAAATGAAGTTGAACTTCCTAATTGTGTAGAAGGAAATTGAAGCCATAAATGAAATGATGAGTTTGTTGTTTATGCAGATGATAATAGAAGCCATAGATGAAAATATGTAGGGCACCCGATGTAGCCACTATGCAATAACCAAGACTATCGTGGAGATGATTCTTATTTGTAGTCAAGATGCTTATTTGTAGTTAAGCACATTTTATTACAATGTTTCAAGGGTTTCAGATTAGTTTTGGTTTAGTGGTTATAAAAAATTATGTGATTTTAAATATTGAGTTGTATTAGTAAATTAAGTTGTAGTATATATGCATGTTAACTATTTGTTAAATTGTTTTAATGACTGTAAATTACTTATTGTTAAACTGTAAACACTGATAGTAATTAAATTGTTGTATATGGATTATTTCTTAAATTGCATAAACTTTTCTATATTACTATTAAATAGTTGTAAAAACAAATAATATTATATTATTAGTTCTTCACATAAGTGTTGGTAAAAATGATTTAGTGAAATAGGAAGCCCCTCTTTCTAGGGAATCTGTTTGCACTAACTCGGGAGAAGGAATAAGAGGAGCAAGGACATCTGGGAAATCTGCATTTTGGATTGACTGACTCAAGAGAAGGAATAAGAGAAGCAAGGACATCTGGGAAATGTGCATTTTGGATTGACATGTTGCATTTCGGATTGACATGTTCAGTACTACAGGTAGGCATAAAGCAAGCCTACCAAAACCTATCCAACCCAAAATTGAACTCCATCCAAGTCCCAAATTTTCACGAAGATCTAGTAGTTTTGGTATTGTATTATTAGTGGGTATCAAGTTGTGGAACCAAAAAAATTTTAAGAATTGAGATTTATATCTAAATATTGAACCGGCTTTTCAGTAAGAGAATACATGAAGCAAAGGGATGAACGAGGCTTTGAGAATTGGAGATTTGAAGGATTTTTTACTCTTGCCTATGATTTTCATAATGATTTAAATCGAATTTGTCTTATTTTGTTAGTTTCGGTTGAAGGGCATCAAATCTGGTTTCAGTTGATGCAATGGCCTACCTTCTCTAACCACCATTGTGTTGACCACACAAATCGAAATTCTGGTCACGTAAAGATGAGATTTAATCCTCTCCTTGTGATTATTATCCTATATCTAGCTCATAGGTGGATTTAACCTAAAGAAACTAAAGCTCATAGAGGGCTTTAAATGATGTTTTTAGACAAATCTCTGAATGAGGTTTAGAAGGAAAATATACATTGATAGACATCTCTAATCTGATTGTTTGCTATCACGGTCAGGAAATAGGTCTACATAAACTTCTTCTTCAAGAATACAATTAAGAAATGCTAATTTCACATCCATTTGATAAACAACCCATTGATTTTGGGTTGCAATGGCAAGTACAACTTGAATGGTATCCATCCTTGCTATAGGAGAAAAGGTTTCATCATAATCTACACCATACTTCTATCGATATCCTTTGGCAACCAACCTTGCCTTGTGCTTTTCAAGTTCTCCATTTTCATTCAGTTTGGTCTTATAGATTTGTTTGACTCCAATATTGGTTTTGTTTGCAGGGATGTCAACAAGATACCAATTTTTTTTTTCTCTATTGCATCAATCTCTTCATTCATGGCTTTTACCCACTGTGCATCCTTCACTGGTTGACAGGAGAATAGAGCATACTGAACTTGCTCAACCTTCTAGTTTTTTGGTTTTGTGGTGGACTCTCTGCTCGTGTTTCTTCTTGCTCTTGTACTTCCAATCTTGGAAGTATGATAGGGAGATATGGCTGATCTTGATGTTCTTCATGTTGTATGTTTGAAGGATCACTCCAACATTTGTCTTCAATGAATTTTACGTCTCTTCTCACCACAACCTTTTTGGTGACAAGATTTTAGAGTTTGTATTCCTTGTGTTGTTCACTGTAACTAGTGAAAATGTAGCGCTCACTCTTATCTTTGAGCTCATCAGGTATATGTGTAAATGCAACACTACTAAATATTTTGGCATGTGCGACACTAGTCTTAGTGCCACTCCATGCTTCTTCAGGAATATTGTCCTCAATAGTCACCATGGCCGATCTGTTGAGCTAATAGACTGAGCATGCAACAACTTCATCCCAACAATCATTTGATAGCTTCTTGTGTGACATCATGCTATGGGCCATGTTCATGATGGTACGGTTCTTTCGTTCAACAGTTACAGTCTGCTATGGATTGTATCTGGTGGTGAACTGTCTCTGGATTCCATGGTGCTTGCAGAAGTCTGAAAAATCACGTGAATCATATTCACCTCCACCATTTGACTTGAGAATTTTAATGAACATTGTAGATTGCTTCCGAGTGAGAGCCTTGAACTCTTTGAACCTGTAGAAGATCTCTCATTTGTTTAAGAGGAATTAATTCCATACTTTCTTGCTAAAAGCATCAATAAAGGTCAGAAAATAAAAACTACCTCCTATGGATTAGGTTTGCATAGGCCCATAGAGGATTCTATGAACTAACTCAAGATGTTCTCTGGCTCAAGATGTGGAAGTGGGGAAGTTGTCCTATTGATGTTTACCAGTGATACAATCCTCATACGTGTTGGATTGTTAATGAATAAGCGGTAACCCTTTGACCATTGTTTGTTTGTGTGGGATATTGAGACTCTTGAAGGGAACATGACCAAATCTACAGTGCCATAACCAAGATTCATCTAGACTGATAACTGTATAGGCTACAGAGTGTGTAAGGTTGACACTCGTGAGACTCAAAGGAAATATTCTATTCTTGGTCATTTCAACTTTGGCTATGACTCTCTTACTTGGGGGTTTATCATAGATAGTAGAGTATGTATCATAAAACTAAATATCATATTGGTTCTGAAGTAATTGACCTATAGTAAGCAGATTAACATTAAAATGCGGTACATAGAACACATCGTGAATAAATTTCTGTTCATTTTGCTTTGTAAGAACATGAATAGTACCTTTTCCTTTAGCTGGAACCATAAAGTCATCTCCTAGCTTGATATTCGTGACAACAGAATAATCCAAACTAGAGAATAGTGACTTGTTCCCTGTCATTTGATTGCTACAACCACTATCTAGTAGCCATAGGTCTTTGTTGCAGTGTTATTCCATTGCTTGATAAGACATAAACATCACCTCTGAGGAGCCTTCTTCTTCTTTAGAGACATTGGCTCTGCTATTGTTCTAATCATCTTTCTTCTTTCTGCATTCTCATTCATATTGTCCATACTTCTTGCATTAGTTACACTGAATATTGGACTTATTGGTCCATCTCTTGCCTCTCCCCCTCTCACCTTGAGAGTTGTGAGAGTGTTCTGAATGATGAGTGTTCATGAGTGTGATTGGTTTTGTTCTCTATAACTGGAGACCCTCGGCCTCTTCTTTCTCTACCTCATCCTCATCTACCTCAACCTTTATTGAGGGAAGCCATAGGGAAGTTTGGGTGCTGAAATAATTGGTGAGTGACTCTTACTCTTGATTGAGTAGAGCTTCATGAGATAGAAGAGATCGATTCAACTCTTCTAAGGTGAAGGGAGACAAATCTTTTTCCTCTTCTATGGCAATTGCTACCATAGAAAATTTCATGGTAAGACACCTAAGAATATTTTTAACAACTAGATTTTTTTCTATAGGTTCACCGAAGGTTTGAAATTGGGTCACAATGCCTGAAACCCTAGTCATGGATTTACTGACACTTTCAGTTTCCTTCATTTTTAATCTTTCAAATTGAAGGCGTAGGGTTTGTAGTCTTACGATTTTCACCCTATCTATTCCTTTGTAGGTCCATGCAAGATAATTCCAAGCATGATATGCACTGGTATCTCCTAATACCTGCATGAAAATGGACTCCTCGATGCAAGTTTGGATCAGCCATGTAGCTGTGAGATCCTGTTCTTGATGAGCTTCGACGGCACTCTTCTAGGAATTATTCATTGCGCTGAGAGCATTTGTATATGCTTCTTTGAACTCAGTTTCAACCATATCCCAACATTTGTTAAGGTGGTGAAATGTCTTCGTCTTGGTA
Source organism: Pseudotsuga menziesii (assembly GCA_001517045.1). NCBI lineage: Eukaryota > Viridiplantae > Streptophyta > Pinopsida > Pinales > Pinaceae > Pseudotsuga > Pseudotsuga menziesii. The sequence goes on from LPNX010258779.1 coordinate 247,946, forward strand.
GACCAAAACGCATAGTTGGCCCTAGTAAAAAAGGGTCCAGAGATTGGCTTCGATATGCATGTACTAGCCATGCTCAGATGACTAAAACAAATATTTTCCCATTTTTTTTTATTTAACAAAAAAAATTGAACACCTCTCCTTGTACAATGAAAAAGATCTGTGAAGGGGCACAATGTTGTAGATGAGTGTTGAACACTTGCATATAGATATCTAGCTATCAAGAGAGAACAAACTGCTTGCAAAACAGAAAAATAATGAAAAACAGAGAGAAGGAATGAATAATTCTGTAGTGATATGTGTAAAATATTACAATACATAATAGCTATTCTGATTAGCAGAAATGAGGAAACATGCCATAGTGGTGGTCTAAAGAGATCTGATGCTTGGCGTCAATTACGGAGTGAACTTACACTAAGGATGTCAGTCACAGAGTTAAGTGAGCCTGCATGGGTCTGCAACATCCCCTATGAACACTACTATGAGGTAATAAAGAAAGGGACTCGACAAATAAGGCCATAATAGGTCACCTAAAAACAATGCAACTAATGAACATTGAAAAAAAATGAAGAAAGAGGGAAAACCTCATGGGAAAAACCCCCACTCAAGATACAATGTAGGAAAAGAAGAAAAAGAAAGCTCCTAGGAAACTGTGTCCTTCACTTCAAGATGATTATGCAGAGAGTGGAACTTCTACGCAATGAAGGTCTTGGTGAAGATATCAACAGTCTATTCAAATGAAGGATAGAACTACAAGTCAATGATCTGCTCGTGTACCAAATCTCTGATGTAGTGCATGTGGATCTCTATGTGCTTTGTCTGCTACATTTGTACTGTATCTCTATATAACTTTAGAGTGCTCTGGTTGTCACACCACATGAAAATAGTACGGTGGAACTGGATGCCGAACTCAGTGAGAAAATGTTGTAGCCACAAATCCTGAACAGTTATGTTGAATAACCCTTTGTATTCGACCTCAAATGAAGATAAATCAATAGCATCCTACTTCTTGCTTGACCAACAAATGGTCCCTTAACCTAGATTGAGTGAGTACCCGGATGTGGACTTGTGATCAATGTTATTGCCTGCTTAGCTAGAGTTAGTGAATCCTATGAGATCTAATGCAAAATTTGGTGCATAGTGAATCCCAAAGGTGATGGCGCCCTATACGTTACGAAGGATCTGCTTGGTAGCATTCCAATGTAGCTCATGCAACTCCTCCATGAACCGATAGACTACCCCAACTACATACGAGAGGTATCATCTAGTGTGTGTAAGATACAACAAGCTCTCCATGAGCTGTTTGTACAGAGTGCTGTCAACCAATGGAGTGTCCTTGCCATCCTCAAGTTTGAACCCAGATAGGAAAGGAGTTGATGCAAACTTGCAATTTGTCATATGGAATCGCTCTAGAAGATATCGATCATACTTGGCCTAAGATAGTTTGATTCCTAAGGCATCATGGATGATTTCAATACCGAGGAATAAATGTAATGGACCCATGTCTGTCATCAAAAACCTTTCATGCAGAATCCTCTTGATTGCAGGAAGTGCTGAAGTCAAGCTACCAGTGATCAACAAATCATCCACATATAAAACTAGTAGCAAAACTGAGTCAGTTGTCCTAAGCATGTATACATTCAGACCTGACTTACACCATACAAACTTTTGGGACAATAGGTAGGAGTCCATCTTGTCATACCATGCTCTCGGGGCTTGCTTAAGGTCATAGAGAGACTTGTTCAGTCTACAAACCAAGGATGAATCTTGTATGAATCCTTGTGTCTGCTCCATGTATATCTCGTGAGAGAGATCACCGTGAAGAAATGCATTCTTTGTATCCATTGAATGGACTTCCCACCTCCTAGCTGCAGCAATGGAAAGTGCCAATCGAATGGAATCCATATTTGCTACTGGAGCAAAGATATCATCATAGACTAACCCATGAACGCGATGAAAACCTTTGGCAACTAGCTTCGCTTTGTATCTGTTGATCTTTCTGTTTGCTTCCTTCTTGGTCATGTAGACCCATCTGCATATGAAAATATTCATATCTGAAGGAAGTGGCACGAGATCCCAAGTCTAGTTCTCGAGGAGAGATTTGTACTCATCCTACATAGCAAATTCCCATAGGGGATTCCTTGTAGCCTCTGCATAGGCACACGAGTCTGAAGATAGAACCATGTAACAATGCATGGGAATGACTGGTTCAGTAGTTGTGAGTGCATGAGAAGGTTCTTCAAACTAGGACTGTGTCCTCCTCAGATCCACTAGATCCCCCATGAGGTCACTTGCATCCTGTGGGGTTGTCTGTGCATATGTCTTTCTTAATATCCTTGTTCTCTCATAGGAGAAAGGATGTGGATCAGTGTATTCATGCTCATGTTCTCTGTCGGATTTTGAACTCAAATTTGAATCATGATCTCAATGAGTGGACACATCATCAAGGATGTTTGGTGTAGGTAGAGGAACAAAAGTCTCTGCATGTGAATCCAATGGTGCACGCAAGGGGATTTCCTCAAACTGGAAACTTCGCCTCATAAAGAGCTTGTATGTTAAGGGATCAATCAACCTATAACCCTTTAAATCATCGAAATATCCCATGAAGATGCATGTAGTGCTCTGAGCATCTAATGATTTCCTCTTTTCAGAGGGTATGAGGGCCCATGCACGTGATCTAAATATTCGGAAGTGGGTTACTTTTGATTTGCAACCGCTGCATGCCTCAAAAGGAGTCATGTCCTTTACATATCTATGAGGAGATCTAGTTTGTATGTATTTGGAACAATTAAGTGCCTTGATCCATAGTCTAGAAGAAAGAGACCTTGCATGCAACATGCAAGAGGCCATCTCTTTGAGGGATATGTTCTTCCGCTCAGCCACTCTGTTCTATTGTGGAGTGTATGGTATTGTGTATTGCAACTGTATACCTACCTCTGGACACAGATGTTGAACATTCATGTTCACATATTCCCCCCCATTGTATGTCCAGAGGATTTTGATCTTTCTCGCAGAATAAATTTCTACAAGTCCTTAGAACTCTTTGAGATGCTCAAAAAAGTTGGATTTTTGCCTGAGAAAATACACCCAAGTATATCATGAGAAATCATCAATAAATGTAAGCACATATCTTGCATTGTTGATGTGAGAAAAGGGTCCCATCAGATCACTATGGATGAGCTCCAAGGGAGAGGAGGCCCTCTTAGCCTTCCCTTCTTTAAACATCCTTGACAAACTCCTTTGGAAAAATAAATGTTGGGAAATCCAACGACCATTCCCTATAGAGTTGCTACATGTATCTGAAATTAAGATGACCAAAAATTTCGTGCCTTAACCTACTACTATCATTATCATGCGTAAGTAATAAAGCTGAATCTAGTTCAATGGATTCAGAAAAGGTCTGAATCCTAGATCTGTGATTTGCCTCACCAGTGGAAACTTTAGAGTTGCTTTGTATCTGGAATATATTCACATCATCAGGAGTGAATTCAACTCTCTTTTCAGTGCCTTCATATGTAATCTGATAGATGGAGAGAAGATTTATCGATAGTTTTGGAACATGTAGCACATCCTCAAAGCTACCATGATTGAGTTCAATTCTGCCCTTGCTGGTGATCTCAACAAGAGAATCATCCCCCATAAGTATAGGAGGACCTTTGCATGCATCCAATGAAGAGAAGGCTTCATTGGTGTCAACCATATGGTGAGATGTGCCTGAATATACAATCCATCCATAGGGAGATGAATTAATGGCAATCAAAGCATGGCTAGAGTTACCTTTCTTGGGAGCATGATCTTTAGGCTTCTTCTTGGCGCCCTTTGGAATGTGATCCCCAAGGTTGTGCTTATGAAGTATCTAGACCATCTGATCAATCTGCTTCTTCATGCATGAGGATTCTAGAAGGAATCCTCTTTGACAATATGTGCATTTATCCTATTTCTTCCCTTCTACACCTTTGGATTTGGAGGAATCATTGAAGGTTTTTTTGTTCCCTTTGTCTTTAGATTTAGATATTTGTTTTGGTTTATGACTACAATCATGCACAACAAGAGCATGTGCCTTAGAGACCTTGATTTTTCCCATACTGATGAGCTTGTTTTGTTCCTAAGACAAAGATTCAATAAAAGCATCAAGAGTGGGCATGGTCTAGTTCTTACCAGAGGTGAGCCTCACTGAATGAAACATGGAGATAAATACAAAGTATTCCAGTCCAAGTTTGATGAGGATGGATAGAACCATCTATTTTTTCTCCTTAGATTTATCAACCCCAAAACCCTTGAGTTGCAGCAGCAAATCCTTGTATCTTGTGAAGCAATCCTGTATATTGTCGAAGCTTCGTGGATCCAAAGAAAGCAGCTCCACTTTGAGCATGTGGCCTTTCATGTAATCTTGATTTCCAAGGAGTCATTTCATGGTGGTCCGAACTTCATTGGGATTTTTGTAAGAAGAAATATGGAAAAGTAGCTAGGGGAGATGTTCATGCAGAGGGATTCGTAGGCCTCATCCATCCGATTGAGGTATTTGGAATTTTCTATGGCTACTGTAGGCTCAACCTCTATGGCCATAGAAATCCTATATAGTCCTCTACTTCGAAGAAATATCTCCATCTTTGCCTTTCGTGCAAAATAATTGTATGGTGTGAGAATAGCTTCCTTTGGAAACTCCATTCTTCCAATGATTTTCAAACTTATGTACCTGCAAATAAAAATACTAATGCACCTTTGTCCTAGTAGTAGAGATTTGATACCATGTAGATGAGTGTTGAACACCTGCACAGAAAGATCTAGCTAGAAAGAGAGAACACACATCTTGCAAAACAAAAAAATAATGAAAAACAGAGAGAAGGAATGAATAATTATGTACTGATGATATGCCAGTAAAATATTACAATACATAATATCTTATCCTGATTAGCAGAAACAAGGAAACATACCATAGTGGTGGTCTAAAGAGGTTTGATGCATTCCATGAGTTACAGAGTGAACTTACACCAAGAATGTCAATTATAGAAGTAAGTGAGCCTGCATGGGTCTGCAATAGGTGCCAAGATAAGTCCATAAGGTTCACTGGGATTTCCCAATTTGGGCAGAGCGGTGGCACTACTGGCTAGCTTGTTCTACACAATAGGCGATCTCAGAGCGTTTTCACTATGTCAAAGGTGCAATGGCCCTTTTTGGTAATGTGGTTCCCCAATTGTAAAACTGCCGTGGAGTAAATCCGCCCTTGATTATCCAGTGAATAATTATTTACACCAAATTAGAAGGACAACTTACAACAGTATCTCAACTTTGAATTTTGTAATTGAGGGATAATTAGTAGCTTTCTCCCTTTCTTTTGCTCAAGTAATTATGGAACTACTAGAAATGCTCTTCAACCACTCGACAACAAAGAGAGTATGGTGAGTTTAAAGAAAAGTTGAAACACAGTGTTTATCTCGACAACCTTTCACCATTAGTCACAATACCAATTCTCAAGACAACACTTGGGAAAGTTGGGATGGTTGTTAATGCAGATCGAAATTTTAATCAACGTTCAGATCAACGTCTAAATGTTTTATGGATCTATGTTTCCAGATGTGGTTCCTGGCAATTTCAAACAACTCATCAAGAATATTGGTTGTGTATTCACCTCCGTGTTTTTGCCAGGATTGAGATTGTCAATCACCAGTGTTAACTGTGTTTGGTTTACACCACCCGTTTTTGAATGTAAGTTTTTTCCATTTTGTGAAAAGGCTTACCCAGACAAGCAAGGATCATGCCGAAAGCTCTAATACCATGATAAAAAAAACAATGAAGCAGACATAAACACTATGGGCATATTGATTGTCTTCTAATTATTAGAATGTGAATAAATAGGAAATAGATAATAACAATACTATGGGTGATCAACAAAAACCATAGGTCATCTAACTAACTAACTAACCAACAATAACATTACATTCTTAAAAAGAAAAACTAGAAATAACTTTAATTATCTTGACTACAATCTTGCAATAAATACCTTATAGAACATAGAGAGAGTCCATGCTTTATTTCAAAAGCTTAATCTGGTAATGTGGCACATTATTGACTGAGATATGTTGATGTTTGTAGCTCAAATAGGTACTTCCACATGGGTTTGTGTCTCAAAAGGGAAGCGAGTGCCATGCAAATTCAACATCAAATTCTGTGAAGAGGGTGTCTCCCATGAGTGAGAAGCACTAAATCTAGGAAGAAAGTCACATTTACTATGCCCATTGAGATTGATGATGATGAATCTTCACAAGTCCACAAAATGCCCATTGAGATTGACGATGACTATTAATCTTTACAAGTCGAGGATGAAACACAAGCTGTTGTGCCCGGTGGATATGGTTCCAAAGTCTTTATTTTCAAAGGTACTATGCAAATCAATTCATATTAATGTTAAGTAATATATATATATATATATATATATATATATATATATATATAAGTAAATATGGAAGTGATATCTAATTATAGAAGCAATGAGAGTCAGTCGATTAGTTTTTCTTCTATATTACTAAACCTTTTCTAGAAACCTTTGATAAAACCTCCATCCGCGAACAAAAACCTTCCTCAAATCTCGTTATAACCTCCAGTAAGATCTCTGCTACCGATTGTAGAGGTTGTAACAATTTTCCTAGATTTTGTAAACTTAAAAACATCTGCTACAACCTCCACTAAAAGGTGTTCTCCTTAAATTGTTAAATATTAAGTTTTTAGATATATGCTCTCTCACAAGATTTTCCTAATCAAGGGAATTGACAACCCTTAAAGGAGGATGACGTGGGGCTACTATCCTAGCCATCCAAAGGAACATTGAATGATAGACTTGTGCTCTTCATGCACAAAAAATGAGTCCTTTTGAAGTGTTGGAGAAAGAAGGTAATAATGCCTATGGACTTTGTATTCTCCCATATATGTGTATTTACTCAATAGTAAATGTGAAAAATATGAAAGTCTACTAGACTTTCATGTTAGAATAGGAAACTAATGGGTAAGTCTTACCTACAAAAGATGATTTAACACTCAAATATCCGAAAGAATTAATATAGGATGTAGTTTTTCATTAGAAGTCTAGAACAACCTCACCGAGACAACATGCAATATAGTAGTTCAAGTCGAAAGAAAAACTTTTAGGAAAAGCCAAATGCTAGTTAAGGAGAACGTAGAGGCATGAACATTTCCACACCTACTTCAATAAAATATTAGACCATGTAGGATCCATCCACAAGTTGACATATCATGTTAACCACGAAGGTAGCAAGTGGATACCATGTTGACTTTCATTATTCACACATATCTATGTGTGGACTTTCAAGAAAATTTTAGAGGGTCCAAAACCTAGATCCTAATTGGGATTTGAGGCATTTAAAACCCTAACCATAGCCTTAAATGATTATTATTATTATTATTATTATTATTATTATTATTATTATTATTATTGACCGAGACAACTTTTGTCATACATGCGCCTTGCCATTACTTCTCATATATTTTTTATTTTATGAGCCCACGTGAATTTTTTTAATTATTTTTTATTTTTGGTAATGTAACATTACATTATTCCCTCTCTCCCTTGAAAACATTTCCCTCTTCCGCATATTCGGTTGTAGCCCACCTCACCCCACCTCACTTATGGGTTCTAGGGCACCTCTCTTTTCTTAGTGCAAAAATTTAGTCATGCTTAAGTTACAATCAATTTAAGAGAAAAACACCATCTCTCTCAAATCTTGAATAAGTCTAAACACATCATCATCCACGGATATAGGAATCCAACCATGTTAAGGGATGAGATCCCAAATGATTTTAACCGCTTAAATGCCCCTTGTTAGTGGTTTCTTAGAAAAAAAAAATTTACAACTAAGGGATACCCAAACCAACAAAAATAAATAAATAAATAAATCAAAACAAGTGGAATAAGCAACAAAGTTGCTTAGTACCTGCCTCCTAAGAAGAGATTGAAAATATATAGCAATAGGATAATTTTGCTATAAAAATATATG